>PISX010022625.1:0-31345 GCA_004024625.1 Mellivora capensis
CTTATTTGCGGAGCATAACAAATAACACGGAGGACATGGGGAGATGGAGAGGAGAAGGGAGTTGAGGGAAATTGGGGGGGAGATGAACCATGAGAGACTATGGACTCTGAAAAATAACCTGAGGGTTTTGAAGGGGCGGGGGGTGGGAGGTTGGGGGAGCCTGGTGGTGGGTACTGTGGAGGGCACGCATTGCATGGAGTGCTGGGTGTGGTGTAAAACTATGTATGAATTCTGTTACGCTGAAAAGAAATTTTAAAAAAAATCAAGAAAAGGACTAAAGAAAAAAAAAAGAAAATGTTGTACATAGGGAAAGACCCTTCCTCTCCCAGCAACCCCATCAAGACTACTACTACTTCCTTGTGTTAGGAAATACACACACACACACTCAGATATATCTCACAATAAAATTTCAAAACAATTTCATTTGTCTTTTGAATGCTCATCAATTTTAATAAATTATTTTTGGGGGCACGTGGGTAGCTCAGTCATTAAGCATCTGCCTTTGGCTCAAGTCATGATCCCAGCATACTTCTCCCTCTCCAGCTCCCTCCTGCTATCTCTCTGTCAAATAAATAAATAAATAATAAATATAAATATATAATAAATAAATACTATTTTACATTTCTAAACAAGATGCTTAAAGTATGCTTTCAAGCAGTGTTGCATTTTTCTCTTCTAGTCCTATGTCCTGCGCTGTCCCCTTCCTCTGAGAGAGATGTATTGTGCATATTGCCAATATTTATATTGCAGCCATCTTTTTAGTGTTTTCAGATGTGTATCAGTTTCCTGTGGCTGCCTTCAGAAGTTACCACAAATTGGGTGGCTTAAAACAACAGAAATTTACTCTCTTACAGTTCTGGAGGAAAGAGGTCATAAATTCAAAATACTTGAAGGGCCATACTCCAGCGGAATGCTCTAGGGGAGACTCCTTGCTTCTTTCGGCTTCTGGTGATTACAAGTATTCTTTGCCTGGTGACAACATAATCCAGTCTCTGCCTCTGTCTTTGCACTGCCTTCTCCCTTTTCTCTCTCTGTGTCTTACAACTCCCTATGGTTCTCTCTCATAAGGACATCAGTCATTGGATTTAGGGCATGCCTTAAAACCAGGATGATCTTATCCTGAAATCCTTCTCTAATTGCACTTACAAAGACACTTATTCCAAATAAGGTCACATTCTGAGATTTCAGGTAGACATCTTTTGGGGGCCACAGTTCAAACTGCTACAGGTTCATTTACAATAATTTTTTTTTTTTTGGAGTATCTGAGCTATCTTTTTTCTTCTTCCCATTAAAAAAAAGCAGTTTTATGGGATTTATAAATGAGGTATAGGAAGTAGGAGTACACCTTATTTTTACCACAACTTCTAATTGCATTCAGTGATAAAAATACTTTTTCAATTAGGACAAAAATGACAAGAATATATAATTTTAGAATTGTATCTTATTATGCCTTGTACAAAATTGTTCAATGATTATGTTCTGTAAATCATGCTTAAGAAAATTTCTAGTATGTTTACATTGACTGAACTATGTTATTTTTTAACTGAATATTCTATAACAATTGAATATCACAAATTTGAAGAATATTTAATACTACTAGATGGAGTAGAGACCTTTAGATATAGAATTTAATCCATCTGTTATATTTGTCTGTATTATTTTAAAAATTATTATCTGTGGTTGATGGTACCATTTTATAATTTGAAGTCTTTTTTCTGTTTTCTAATTTTTCTACCATCAGCTAGTCTTATATATATAATTTTTAAAATATTATTTAAAAACTTATGTATATGAGGCAACCAATTCCAAAGTTCTTAATTTTCAGTCTGGAAGTCTCCCCCCCTTCCTTTTTACTATTATCTATCTATGCTGATTTAACAATGAGTTGACAATTAACTTGAATTTCCATAGCATTTATCATTATCTTATTAATTCATATTTATTTAGTTAGTGCATACAATGTTCCCTCACTCTACCAGATACAGGGAGATAAATATGAACAAATCATGTCTCTGAACATGTCTCAAATCACGACAGTTAAGACAAATCAATAATTGTAAACAGTGTGATAGGTACTATGGTAGTGGAATGTTCTAAGTTCTGAGAAAGCACAGTGGTAGAACACATAATGCTGATTAGAGGGATAAGAGTTTTCAAAAGGAGATGTCAACAGAGCTGAGTGGTGAAGGGAAAGGCTTCATCAAGAAGGGAGGAGAAGAGCATTCCAAACAGAGGAAGTAACAAGCTCAAAGACCTGAAAGCCCTAAATATTCCAACGCAGTCAAGGAGGTTTCAGGGAGTGGGAAAGTTATAAAAAAGTCAGGGGCCAGATCATGAATATGACTTCATTTGGAAGTGTCTGGAGAACCAAGGAAGGCTAAAAAATGGAATGGATGTGGGCATCTTGGATTTTCAACAAGAACACTCTGGCAAGAAGCAGGTATGCGGATGGATATAATGGCAGCCAGAGCTTCAACTAAGAAGTTGTTCCTAATGCAGGTGGTAAGAAATGAGGTCTTCCACACAGACAGCTGCATTCCTACATAAGGTAAATATATGGATCTGAAATATATTTAGAAGGCAGACACTGTTCCTGTATTGGTTTTAAAAAATGTAGATTAGGGAAAAGTAACATTCGAATCCTTATTTCTGTCTTGGTCCTCTACTTTTGTGATGGCGTCAGTCACTCAGACAGGAAACAGAGTTGAGCAATTTTGGTGAACAGGATAAAAAGTTGAGATTGTGGAAATGCTTAATTTGACATTGTTATGTAATACCCAAGTTTAGGCAATTATAAGGCAGTTGAATTTTTAGAATCTGAAGATTAAAATAGCATTAGACTGAAGGTTAGCATTATGGAGATAATGAAATATATTTGAAGCAATATTCATGCTCAAGGAAAATGTATATAGCATAACGTGCTTGTGTATTGTTTACCTATATGGTTTTTAGGAGGGAAGAGTCCCTACTATTTTTTTTCTGCCATATTTTAAGCATGTTTATTCCTCTCCACAATACTTATAAATCCCTGGTATAAAATGAGTAGATGTTGGAGGATAAAATCCAGATTTATCACATAATTAAAATGTGGGTCCACAGGTGAGGTTATGAGGAGAAGAACATATGAATGAGATTTAAAAATCTAGTGGGCAAGAGGAAGGAGGGAGCTTTAAGAGGGAGAAAATATAGGGTCAAATGCTATGAAGAGGTTATTAAAAATATATTTTGGATATGCAAGCAAAAATTACTATGATGTACAAAATTTTCTCCTATTTTAAAGAGTTATACAAAAGTTTTTAAGGGTGGGGCACCTGGGTGGCTAAGTCAGTTGTGTCTGCCTTCGGCTCAGGTCATGATCCCAGAACCCTGGGATCAAGCCCCATGTTGGTCTCCCTGATCAATGGGAAGCCTGCTTCTCTCTCTCCCAGTCCCCCTGCTTGTGTTCCCTCTCTCTCTGTGTCTTTCTCTGTCAAATAAATAAATAAAATCTTAAAAAAAATAAGTTTGTAAGGGTAATGTATCATGATGGTCTGGGATTTGTTTTAGATTACATTAGGACAAAAAGAACTGAAGCATACATGGTGAAATCTTAGCAGCAATTCAATTAAGGTGATATGTTTATGGAGCTGATTATATTATTCCAATTTTATTCATGTTTGAACATTTTCATAATAAAAGGTAACACAAATAAAAAATTAAAAATTAAAAAGATACACACTTTGCCAGAGCCAGTTTCCTATAAGGCATCAGTAAAAGTGGAATCCATATTTCAAAAAAGTTTACAAATTCTATTTACATGAATTATTTTATTTGCTACTCTCTCTTTTTCAGTCTCTCTCCTCATTCCACTCCACTTCCTTCTCCCTATCTCTTTTCAGCACATATTTGCAAAACAACTATTACTATTGCTCTGCCCACCATAATTCACGTGCAAAAACCAATTTTAGAAAGCAAATCTCCCTAAGTTCCCCAATGGAGAGAAAAAGGAAGGGTCTGGGTCTAACCCACTATGTTTTACTTAAATGTTTGAAAATACTAAAAACACTTGCAAGAGCAAACACTTCCTCGTAAACTGAAATTTGACACAACCAAAGACAGGAATTCAAAGGTAAAAGTTTACAATGGGTAGGTATTAACTGTTCATGTGTCAGGCAAAGGTTTCTGTCAAACATGGTAGGGACTTAACATTCAAGAAAAAACAGGTCCACTTCAAGAAATACTTGAAAAAAACATGATGTGAAAGATTTGTTCCCTCCATGTTGAACAGTATTTTTTCCCCCTAGGCTCAAATTTCAAAACAGCCTGTGAGTGTATCAGCTTGGCATAAGAATATATAAAAGATTTTATGCTTTTGCAAAAAAGGTATACATAGACACACAGAGAGACACAATTTTTCCTTTTGCAAATAGGCATTCCTTTATGGCAGATTGCCAGAACTCACAGAGGCATGTTATCACACTGTCAGGAGGCATTGTACCAATGAGTAAAGATACCAGTTTTAGGTATTATATAGAGTAATTGTGGTGTAGGTATTCCAATTAATAAAAGAGCAGAAATTTTGGCATTACATCAATAAGCAGTATAATTAAGGTAATAGGTAGCATGCCATCTAATCAAGTTACTACTGTAATACCAATGTGAGTTAACTTACTTTACACTCTCTGAATACTAATTACTATCCCTTTCAAAATTTTACAAGATGCAATATATTTAGCAGAATTTAACCTAGCTGGATAATTGCTATTGTGCTAATAAATAAAAATTATTATTGAATAAACATACTGTAGCTAGTTTTTATGGATTTCTTCAAAACTATTCTCCAATTACTACCACTATAATTAGAGGATATAGACTAAATCTCATTAAAAAATGCTTTAATGTCAACATGGTATCCTCTGCCTCTAGTTTACATAAGGCTAGCTTTATCATATGGAAATTTAACTAAAGAAACCACAATGTTTTAAATTTAAAAAGAAAAGGCATTTAAAAATCTCCTTGAAGTCAATTGTCATCCCTCTTTATGTGAGATTGGATGAAATATGCATTTCCTAGAAAATATTTTTTTTTTGCAATTTCAATTATAGTTGGCCAATTCCCACTTTTAATATAGTCCCTGCTTTCAGAACCTTCTATATAAAATAAATAAACTCAAACAAAATGACTTCAGTAATTAATGCCCTTTCCATCTCTCTATATGTACCACTTCTGACCCTTTTATTTTCATTTTTCTCTCTTTCTCATATTTTCAATAATTTGCTATTTGCCTTTTTTTCCTATCTTCTCTAATTTTCATCTTCTCCCATCCCTACCTTCCATCAGTCATCTCTCTTGGTTCAATCATGTTTGCTCCCTTACTCAAGTATTGGCACTCACGTGTTGAGTTCTAAATGCCTCAGTGATGATGGGTCTCTTTCTGAATTTATTGGCAGAATCAAATGTCAGTGTGACATACATATGGAAGGAATCCCTACAATTTATAATATAATACAATGTGCTTCTAGCTTTTAAATAAGATCCAAACCATTTTTATAGCTACAATCCTGACTGTTTTTTAAAATGTTTTTAAAAATGATGTGTTATTTATTAGGCATCCATGTAAAAATGGTATATTAAACACAAGCATCTATACATCTTCCTGAAATGTCACAAATAAAATAGAAATGTAATAAATATAAACATACAACATGTATAGAACAGGTATTATAATAACAGCAATAAAATTAGAAAAATGCTAGTGCTAAACCATGTAGGAAAAGCTGAAAATACACCAGATTTATGCCACAAAATGTGGTATTCTTTAGATATGGAGCAAACAGGATGGCAAAAATTAAATAGAAGACATCAGCAAATAGTGGATCAAGAAAACCCAGACCATTTTCCTCACAGATACATTAACTAAACAACTGGAAACTGGCTAAAATAACTTTACAGGATAGGAGTTCTGGTAATCAGTTAAAGATATACAGCAACCAAATGAAAGCCCAAACAAGCCACATTCAAAATGTTAAGGAATTTGGGGCATTTTTACTCAGAATTTACTTACTGTCTCAATGCATTTTGGGAAAAGCAGTGGCATCATCCCAGTTCTTTTCTGTGAACCAGAAAGAACACAGCAAACCTAATTTGCAACATTAGAGTTTGTGTAGGTGCTGCCTGATGGGTCTCTACATCACCGAACATGGAGGTCAGATGGCAGAAGACGCAAAACTCTGATCTTAGGGAAACTGTGGAAACTAGTGGTTATGGCTTGTGAAAACTACAAGGATACAACAAGACCTCTCTGTGACAAGAGAGTACTGACTGAAAGTGCTATCATCCTTCTGAAAGTAGGAGGGCTAATGCACATGCATATACTGGTTGGTAATATAAATAGCCTTCTTCTTCCCAAAATTTAGAATTTTAACAACCATGCCTTCACCTGACAAGCAGAAGTTTTTTAAAGGTTTCTCTGGGGAATCTGACTAGCACAAGAGGAAAACTTAAAAAAAAAAAAAAACTGAAATGGATGGTCCCTAGATTATTGATGAAGACTAATCATATCACAGTAAAGATAATGGTTGGCATGCTCTTCATTAAGGCTCTTAGCCTTCTTTGAGTACCAGACTCAGAGAAATGTTTTTAAGAACTTTCAAAGTGTGTAGAAAGACAAAAAAATTTTAAATACAAAATAAAAATTCATTTTTTTTCATACTTTTCAATACTGGAAAAGTAGAAGGCAATGGGACAATGTCTTAATTCAGAAGAGCAATTATTTCAACCTACAATTTTATACCGAGCCATACTTTAAGTCACTTTGCTGGTTAAAGTAAACATTTTAGAACTACAGAATCTCAAAATCCTTAATTCTCATATACCTTTTTAAAGGAAGTTATTGCAGTTTTGCTCTCCCCAAATGAAGGAGTAAATCAAGAAAGAAATCATGGCCTGTAGGAAATAAGCCATTCCCCTAGGAAATAAATAAATGTACTCTCTAGGATAGTACTGAGGAGGGATTCTAGCATAGTAGCTGTATAATGAATATATAGAGCTATGTATCTATGAGAGAAATTTGGAGGAAGATGAAATGGACAGAATAGCTAATTCACCTGAGTGTCTAGGGAGGAGACTTACATAATCCATGACAAGTTTTGAGTTTTCTTTGAATTACATAGAAAACTGTTAATGGGCTGAATTTTGTCCACCTAAAATTCATGTTGAAGTCCTAAACCTCAGTGTCTCAGAATGTTACTGTGTTTAAAAACAGGGTATTTAAAGTGGTGATTAAGTTAAAACAAGGTAATTAGGATGGGCACTTATCTAATATGTCTAGTATCCTTATAAGAAGAGGAAATTTGGATACAGACATGTACAGAGAGAAGACTGTGAGAAGACAGAGAGAAGACATCCATCGACAAGCCAAGAGACCTCTGAAGAAATCAAGCTTGCTGACACCTTGATCTGATTTCTAGCCTCAATATATTTTTTTAAAGATTTATTCATTTATTTTAGAGAGAGAGTTAGTGAGCAGGGGTGGGGAGGAGGGGCAGAGGGAGAGAGGTAGACTCCCCGCTGAGTGTGGAACCCAACACAGGGCTTGATTTCAGGACTTTGAGATCATGACTCTAGCTGAAATCAAGAGTTGGAAGCTTAACCAACTGAGCCATCCAGGCACCTCCAGCCTCAACAATTATAAGAAAGCAAATTTCTGGTGTTTGGGCCTCCTAATCTGTTGCACTTTGTTACCGCTACCCTAGAAAATGAACACATTAACCCAACAACAATGCAAAAATCAAGATAATTATTAAACAAACTACTTTTCAGGAAGGAAAAAGGCTTTGAGCTAACCATAAATATAATGGGGATATACTGGGACAAAGAAGACGGTCAAAGTGTGATTGTGTGGTGGGCAGGGGGAGGTATGGTAGTAATAAAGCAAAATATTGATCCTATATACACAAATTGAAAATTCTCAAAATAATTTAGAGGATAGGCAATAAGCACCAATGAAAGAGCTGAAAATTTTTTCAAGGAGATAAAACTGATTAAGGGTAGAATATATTTCTGTGGAACTTTTAAACATTTTAGCTGCATTAAGGTACAACTTTGGCACATATAAAACATATCTTTCTTTTTTTAAAGATTTTACCTTTTTTTTTTTTTCAGATAAAGAGAGAGAGTGAGAGAGAGAATGGGGAGGGGGAGGGACAGAGGAAGAGAGAGAATCTCAAGCAGACACTGCACCCTGTACAGAGCCTGACATGGGGCTCAATCTCAGGGAACTGAGACCATCACCTGAGCTGAAACCAAGAGTCACATGCTCAAATGACTGAGTCCCCCAGGCATCCCCAGACACACATAAAACATCAATTATTTGATCTGTGGTATTTACTAGGTCATTGGCCATACATTACACATGAAAAACTAACATAGTAGAAGAGCTGTTATGTCTCTTGTTTCATGCAGTTTGATAAAGGGAGAAGTGGAATTTGAAATCAAAACTTGGGAGTTCCAACTCATTATTCATTTGCAAAATGACACCATATGACTTGGACTTTTCACACACTTGAAAATGGAAAGTTATTTATAATTATAATATCTATGAAGGAGTTGACAAGATTATGCCATGGGTATTAGACACTACTGGGATGGCCGCTGCTCCTACTACACAGGTTTTAAAGAGAGAGCCATTAATTTTCAATTAGGAACTTTAAAGATTATCCAAGTCTTAAGCTGGGCTTAAATGAAAAATTCAGTTCATTCCAGGGTAATTATCTTGGTATAAAAGCTAAAAGTAGTGAGAATGCATACTTTTTGATATTAACAGTAAATAACTGAAACTTCGTAAGTGAAAAACTCTTCTTTTTCTAGATTGAAATAGGAATACTTGGGCTTAGCATCACACCACTGTAGGGAGAGTTTATGGTTTCAATCTAGTGCCCCATATGTGTTTTAAATCAAAGAATATCTTCACTTTATTTGTAATTTATAATTATTTAAAGTTGATATAATATTTGCATTTCTGTATGATTATATAATCATGGTGGAAAGAAGCAGTATACCAAAATATAGTTAATACAGCTGTGCTAAAGCATTTTTAAATCTACAGGGTCCTGTCTCTATTTTCAAGTCTTTATGGCTTGGTCTAAAAAGGCAATAATTATCAGCTGTTGTCAGCAATCCCTGGATCCCGAGGGGGAATTGCCCCAAGAACAGGTTTACATTTCAGATTCCACCCATATACTGTCTATTAGCACAAATATAAAAGTAGCATAATGAATTTGTAGCCTGATCATTACACAGAATTTTTACCTTACTTTATTCATTCTGCAAGATTTCTCCTTTATCTCCCATATCCATGTCAGCTAAATATTCATTTGATCTGTTTCCATCTTCCATGTAATGAATTGTGATTTTTTTTTCCTAGTCACCAAAACAATTTAACTAACAATGACTGAGAATTTCCCATGGGCCAGGCTCTACACTAGTTACAAAAATCAGTAATAGTTAACATAAACTGCATGTGTAAATCAGAGTCATGATGGCCCATTGTACAGCCTAAGAGTATAGTATTGTAAAGGGCTGGGTGGGGAGTGGGTTACAAGCAGGATAGGAAATGGGAGGCGGGGGCGGGGCAAGATGTTCAAATAGCAGCCTGCAACATAGCCTGAAAGGCTTTGGACTTCATCCTTCAACTTGATGTTTTCAGTTATGAAACTGTTACATATTGGAGTCTCCTAACACTTTTATTGTGAGGAGTGTATCAGTTGGTATTGTTGGTTTTGTTTGTTTAGTAAATTAGAGTAGACTCATCCTCCTTCTTATATTGTTCATAACCAATTGTCTTTTAAGTAGTAAAGAGCTGACACTTCAGGTGCTGTAATGAAAATTAGAAATGGAAATATGTAAGGTATGTACCATGTCATCTGCCACATGCTAAAGTGGAATTTTCTGTATTTTTCTCCGCTTCTGGCCTCATCTGACAGAAGCAAATGCCTTCATTTGAAGGGTCTGTTCCTTGCACACTCCCTGTAGTTCTAGAAGTTTCCTCATAACAGTATTCTACCTTGCTCTTTCCAACAGCGTGGGTACCATGTCTAGCCAACCATGTTAGGCCATTTTCCTGGTCACAGTGATTGGCACAGGAATGACTGTAACCCAAACTGGAACATACCTGATGTGTCCTGAAGACAAGGATGTTCTACCATAGGGGAAGAATGAGGAAGTGCATCTGAGACATTCTTTGGTTTGTACAGTTGGGTGAGGAAGATAGAAGGGGAAAGACAGAGGGAAGGAAGAAAGGAGAGGGAGAGAGTTGGGGGATGGTCAGGAAAAGAGATCAGAGGGAGAGGGAGAGAGATGGAGAGATGGTGAGAGAGAGAGAAAGAAAGAGAGATCGATCCAGAGAGTAGGGGCAATGAGAATATGGAGGAAATAATGTCATTTGTAAACTCCCAAATCCATTCTATATTTCAACAACCTAGTTATGGTTGCCAATATATTTTTAATTTTATTCATGTAATTGTGTATGTATATCTGTGTATTCTGAGCAATATTTATATATTGTGTATTTGTGTGGGCATATTTGAGAATCAATGATAGGAAATATTTAAGGAATTAAAGCAAGTGATTTGGATTTTTAGAAAAAAAATAATTTTGATACTAATGAGAAATTCAAACAAGCAAGCCTAAAGACCAAAGGTATATATAAAATAGAAATAGGAATATCATTATGATATTCCAAGTGACATTGATTAATAATAGTTATTATAACCCTTATGTTATTATTAGTTAATAATTATTATTACTTAATGGAACAGTTAAATATAATTTATGGAGTGTTTACAATATGTGTACTATGTGCTAAATTTCTTTAAGTATCACTTCATGTAATCCCTATAATGTCTCTAAAAATGACATGTTTTTATTATTTTCATTTTTCAGTTAAGGTCTAGGAAGATGAAGTAATTTGCCCAAACCCATGAAAATAGTAGTTAGTAAATTCAGGATGCACATTTAAGTCCACCTGACTCCAACAGCATGATTCTAACACTTCTCTGCATACTTCCCACATTATGAGGATTTGAACCAAGGCAATAAAATTGAGATTATGTAGAGGAGAAGGAGATAGACTACATAGTACTTACAGGATTAGCCAGCAAGTAAAGAATTGAGAAAAATTTGAAATTTTGAATTAAGTATATAAAGGTCATACAATTAAAATAGAGAATACAGAAGAGAAGATTGGGGAAGGAAGAACTTTGTATATTGTACTACAAGAATCTAGTACATGAATGTGCAGTTTTTTTTCTTATTTTCTTTAATCAGGTGTTAATTATATAATGGGACAAAAATGTTAATGTGTGAGTGTTTTTAGCTTTTTCTTGTAACCTTACAAAAAGGTTCCTGGCTTTATTCTTTCTGATTTTTTCCAATGGCTACTACCCATTTGGTAAGGATCTAGGTTTGCCAGATGATTCTTTTGGGCTTTTATTATGAAGAATATAGAAGAAAGAGGTAAATATAGAAGGTTTTAATTATTAGAAACATGAAGAGAAAATTTCAGAAAGTTTTATATAAGGCACACCATAGGATCTGAGGTATAAATGAAGAAAGATTTTGCAATACTTCTTGGCAGTGACTATCCCCTAGATAGTAATCAAGAAAGTCATTTTTTATGCGAGAAGTCACTTGTGGTTGCAGGCCTTTGATCAAGACCCTTTGTGGTGACTAGCCTGCTTAAATCATAATTTCAGCAGAGTTGAAATGAAAAACGCTTTTACCTTCCACAGCAAATACAATTATTTAATGTGAAGACCGAAAACATGTAATTGTTATATGGTGAAAATAAACATTTTTAGTTGCAAAATAATTTTGACAAAAACTGGACTGTAGGGTTTATATTATCATATCCGAGGCTTGAATCAGTACTGTAATTCTTGGTTGAGTTAGAAAGAATATCTACCTATAAACAAGTCATGTAGAGGTATGCTAGTCTTGGAAAAAAGTTTCCCAAACTAGTCTATACTTAAAAAATAAGACCTTTTTAATTCTATCCTTTACCAAGCATTTGTTCTTCTCTTCTTCCTCTTTCTTCACCTCTCTCGTACCAAGGCTTCTCTCAGCCTGTCTTTTGGATCATTAGTGAAACTGTCAGTTCCTCTTAAGTAACTACAATGTATAACAATGAAATTAACAACCTCAAAATATTCCTGGAAAATATCCTCAAAAGGGCTATCTTTTGCCTTGGCAAATCAAGTAAAGTGCTTCCAAGCTAAAGTCTGTGCCTCTGAACTACTTCACCTATATATGAAGTTACCTCAAGGACAGTAGAAGATATTAATAGTTTGTTGACTCATGTAGCATGTCTAAAATAGCTCACTGAAATGGCACCTATGAGACCAAAGAAAGAGGCTGTCCTTAACACAAATTGCCAAGTGCACCCTTTAAGATCTAGAGAGCAAATGCTTTAAGTTTTAGAATGACTATTGGATCCCTACCAATGACTGTAGAAGATTCAAAATTACCTAGTTCCGTTTTTCCTAGGATACTTCTAAAGAGTATTGGAAGTGAAAAGACACTTACAGATCTATATAAAAATATCAGAATGACATCTAAAATATCCAGCTGTTGGTTTAACACTGGAGACATAACAACTCATAGGAGTTGGAACCTTACAACAGCTGCAGGTAACCAACTAAGCACAAAGGGGCATCCTGGGACAGGAATTCTTACACAGGAATCCATATCAGCTCATGATAATGAGCTTAATCGTTAAGCTCATTTAAAAAAATGACCAACCCTACCTTATACCAGTTGAACCAGATGCTCGAAGTATGTGGGTTGGGTACACGGATTTTGGAGAAAATTTCTCATGTGATTTTGAAATGCACCATTATTAAAAACCATTGGGCTCCTACAACTGAAACTGATATCCTCCCTGAGCAAGTAAGAAGTATCATACCAACAAAGACCCCCTGATGAAATAATCTCACACTCTCGCTTGGGTACCATTATTATTGTTTAAAAAATCTTTACCATGTGAAACATTTTCAAGTTGCTTAGCTATTCCTACTGCTGGCAGTGGACAGAAAAAGCCAGGAAACTGGTAGGAACTGTATTTTCTCACTTTGGACAACTTGCTAATGAGGTTTATCTCAGTCCCTACACTCAGAGAGAGTACTTAATGTTCAAAAGACTTGTGAATGGGATCCATGCAGCAATCCACATGCAAAATACAACTGTGCAGAAAAATGGCATTTTTCACACTTTCAAATGAATTTGCTTCTGAAAGTTATATGAACTCAAACCAAATTTTCTGCTCTTCTGTCCTACATGGCTATAAATTTGGCTGATGTGGAAATTTGCTGGAAGGTAGAAAGTATTCTACCAACTACAGTCTTTTCACAACTCATATTCAGGTATATTTTTGCTTTGATCATTTTTTATAAGGTGTATTCATATACCTTATTAAGTAATACAGTTCACCTCCTCACAGTAATTTAGAATTCCTTGCTATACATTAGTAAATTGCTACCAATATTAGTGGTAATTAAGTTTCTTGTTGATATTTCTAATTTACTTGAATTCCTTTAAGTTTGCTGATCTTTCACAATATTTTGTGGTGTTTTGGAAACTATTTCAAATATCTTCACATCCAGTAATATTTATTAGGAGGTTGTTCATATAAATATTGCCATAGTCTGTATTGTCATATTCAAAATATTCTAATCGATAAAAGAAACATAGATACAATTCCATGACATCTTTCAAGAAACATTTTAGGATTAAACTTATGAATTCCCTAAACTAGCATGAAAGTATTTTTCTCTTAACACATTATATAATTATAAAATTTATAAGAATATTATAATTATGAATACATATAATTATGAATATATATAAACATATATTCAAATTCATGTAATTATTGTATGTCTATCTTTTTGTCTTGTACCTTTTTTCCAAAATTTGATTCTAAACTCCTAGTCATCAATGCCAAGTTTTGAACTGCACCATTATACTAGAAATTTAAATGACAAAACTTTATATGAATGTCTAAGTTTAATCATATGAATATGTAATATAAAAAGTCATAATAAATAAAAGCAGTGAACTTAGAAAATGCAAAACTGTTAAATTTAACTTTTTCCTCCATTTGCTACTACGAAGCTTTTCAAGGATGATGGTTTTCAATTATCATACATATACAAAATATTTTTTTATGTTCTTTTCTTGCTTGTCATTTAAATTTGAATATCTTCATTGCATAACACGCTTTCATACCTTGAACCCTGTATAAATAAGGTTAAATGTAGGAGAGGTACAAATCTCTTTTTGTCTCTTTCTGGTTAGAGCCTGTTTAAAATAATAAAGGAACGTCCAGGAATTAGCAAATAAGACCTCTATTCTAAATATCATAGAAAGTTTTCTGCTTTTATTTATTTGCTTTTTCATTGGGATGACTATTGTGCTATATTAGGATGGAGTGGGGCTGCTAGGATAGGATTTAGGTAATTACTGTAACTTTGGAAAGTATCACAATTTTATTACAGTTTCTTCACTTTACTCTGGGTCATTGTATGACTTCTAAGTTAAGGTGAATGTCAAGAGGACATCAAAATAGCCCAAGATTCCACTGACCAAATTATTTCCATCTGTTTTAATATCAATTTATGTTACCTAAGGGCTTTGCAGGAGAAGAGCTGAAGGGCATATTTGGAGGAAGCAGAAGATGAACCCATGCTAACTGATTGGCAAGGAGTTAGTTCTAAGTTCTACAACAAATGTGCTTTGGTTATTCTTGTTCATCTTTGAATTTCCCTCTTAATAATTTTGTTTTTTATTTATTATTTTAGAAATTTTCATGTAAATAGAGCTTCTTATTTAAAATGTTGCTACCTTTTGTATATTTTTAAGTTCTTTGATCACTCAAAAGCACTCTTCTTTCTTGTTAAGCACTAAAATTCCACAAGTAAGTATTGATATATTTAACTCACTTTCACAATAATCTGTGAAAATGGAAATACCATAAAATCTAAAATATTCAAATAAATTGATCATTTATAAATATAAATGTTTTATCCAACAGTATTTCATTATAGAAGAGTTGTGTGGAGGACTTGAGAGTGCACAAAGCTCTGGAATACTCTACTGATTGGATGGGAACAAGATAAATAATTTCAGGGACTTCTCAATTTTGCCTGGGGAAGTCTTGCAAGAACTGTCAAGATTAAAGTAAAATAGATGTGAGAGAACTAAGATGTTGGCATAGTAGGATGACCCTGGGTTCATCTTACCCCTCGAACACAACTAGATAACCACCAAATTATTCTGAATACTTCAGAAATCAACCTAAGGACTGACAGAACAAGCTCCACAACTAGAGGGAGAGAAGAGGCCATGTCAAAGAAGGTAGAAATTACAGAGGTGTGGTTGGAGAAGAAATGGATCCCAGGTGCTATGGAGGGAAGGGACCATGGTCACAGAGAGAGAGGGAAAGTGAGTGGGAGAGAGAGAGAGAAAGAAGCATACAGGGGAATGCACAAGAACATTTCCCCAAAGACAATGGCTGGGAAAATGAGAGGGACTGATTTTCATGAGTTCTTGCAAGCAGGGCTTAAAGACTGGAGTTTTAAAGGTCAGTGGGTTTGACTGGGATAGAGGTCTGAGGGTGTTGCCCTATTTCTAGGGATAAGGCAGGCAAACAACCCTGGGGCAGATGGCATGGTCACTGGGGCACACAGGGAGGAGATTATTTGTTCTTCTTGGAGCACATCTCTGAGAGGTAGAGCTCAGGAATACATCTCACCAGGCACAAAGGAGTGCATGGGCACCACTTCCCTTCTTTACTCCTCATCATAAATGCAGAGCCACCTCCTAAGGGCAGCTCATCTCTGACATTGGCTGCCTACCCTGCTTGCTCCAAGTCCCAAATCCCTGTGCTTTGGTGCTACTGACCTTCTGGGTCAAAACCGTATCCATCCAAGCGCAGGAAGAACCACTCCTGAAGACCAGCATAGGTCCCCACACATACCATGTCCCCAAAGCCCGGAGTTTTAAAAGTCAGCAGGCCTCAATGGGATAGGGCCCAGAGGGCACTGTGCTGCTCCTGGAGAGAATGCTGGCAAACAATTCAGAAGCAGACAGCATGAAAACGGCCATCTGAAAAACACTGGGGACACATCGGGGAATTATTCACTCTTCTTGGAGTGCTTCCCTGAGAGCACTGGGCATGGACAGCTCTCACTGGGGACAAAGAAGCTGGCTGGTGCCATTTCCCTCCCTTGCCCCTCAGCATAAACACACAGCCCCCTGCAGGAAGCAATGCAGAGCCAACACTGGATGCCTAACCTGCTTACATTAAGTCCCACACCCCTGCAGTACTGGCAGTACTCCCACACCCCACACTCTGGCAGTACTACCTTTCTGGGTCAAATTTGCTTCAGTCCCAGCAGAGCAGACCCTTCCCCAGAAGATCAGCAGAAACACCTGCCCACACCATGTCTCCCTACCAGACCATTTTGCAGGGCTTCAGTTTTAGTGGAAATAGTATCAGGTCTCACTTAACAAGCAGACCAGAGCACACCTTGTTAAAACTTGCAGCCTTCTGGCCAAGGGCCAAACACTGCCCACTGAAGGCAAGGAGAGGCTCTGCCATGACTGGCCTGAGGGATAGAACAGACAACACAAGAGCAGAGTGCACACAGCACACACCAGAGACATTCCCAGGCCCTGGATACTATATAACCTCTTCTTCATGAAGCTATTACTCTTAGGAGAAGGAAACATAACAGACTTTTCTAACACATAGAAGAAGACAGACACTTAGACAAAATGCAAAGACAGAAGAATGCAACTCAAATGAAAGAAAAAGATAAGGTCACAGCCAGAGATCTAAGTGAAACAGATACAAGTAATATGCCTCATGGGGAAAAAGAAACAATCATAAGGACACACACAGGGCTTAAAAAAAGAATAGAAGACTTCAGAGAGGCCCTTACTGCAGAATTTTAAAAAATCAGATATGAAAAATATAATAACTCATATTCAAAATAGACTTGAAATAAACACAAGGATGGAATAAACAGAAGAACAAATAAGGGATAAAGAAGGCAAAATAATGGAAAATAATGAAGCTGAACAAAAGAGAGAAAGAATACGGAGCATGAGACTAGATTAAGGGAACTCAATAACTCCATCAAACATAATAACATTTATATTATAGTATTCTCAGAAGAAGAGAGAGAAGGAGGGCAGAAAATTTTTCTGAGAAAGTCATAACTGAAAACTCCCTTAATCTGGGGAAGGAAACAGACATCTATCCAGGAGGCAGAGAGAAATCTGATCAAAATCCACAAAAGCAGGCCAAGACCAAGACATATTGTAATGAAATTTGTAAAATATAATGATAAAAAAAATCTTAAAAGCAGAAAGACAGAAATCCCTAACTTATAAAGTAAGACCTAAAGGCTACCTGCAGATCTCTCAACAGAAACCTGGCAAGCCAGAGGAGAGTGGCATGATATATTCAGTGTGCTGAATGGGAAAGCCAAGAATATTCTACCTAGCAAAGCTATCATTTAGGATAGGAGAGATGTCTGTTTCCCAGACAAACAAAAACGTAAAGGAGTTCAGGACCATTAAAACAGCCCAGCAAGAAATATTAAAGAGGTCTGAGTGGTAAGGAAAGACCCAAAGTGACAAAGACAAGAAAAGAATGTAGAAAACCTCCAGAAACACCAAGAAAACTACTAATAAAATTACATGATTACTTATCTATTAATAATTACTCTGAATGTAAATGGACTGAATGCTCCAATTAAAAGATATAGGGTGTCAGAATGGGTAAAAAACAGACCCATCTGTATGCTGTCAAACTGATGGTTACCAGAGGGGAGGTAATGGGGATTAAGGAGGGCCCTTGTTGTGATGAACACTGTGTTAGGTGTTGAATCAATAAATTCTACACCTATAACCAATATTACACTGTATGTTAAGTACAAACTTAAAAAAAATAAAGTAAAATAGAATGCACCACAATATGGAGAAAAATAAGTAAACACAGAGTTAACTTTAAATAATGGAAAACAACATAAATGTTGTAATTAAGATCAAACGGAATGAGGTTGAAGAAAATGAAATTTTATTTTTTAATCACCAATAAATCATTTTATAAAAGTCCTTTCCTATCAAAAGGTACTAGTACTATTAGAACTATTTGGCAAGAGGGATTCTTTAGAATATGAAGTAAAAGCCAGAACAATGAATCTCAAAAGTTAAACATTTATTGACTATTTAATACTGATTTAAAAAATATAATTAAAAGATATGGTTGCTTGTACATACAAATAACATTTATTTTTGTTAATTCTAGAGGGATATAATTACCAACTTACTAGGCCATTTTTATAAAAAATGAATTTAATTAAATATTTTGAGTTAGTGCTTAAATATATTTTCAAAGTATCATGTATTTTAAGTTTTACTTATTTATTGACTATAGTGACTTGAATAGTGTTTCCAAAAAGATGCCTCCAAGTCTTAACCCCTACTACCTATGAATGTGACCTTATTTGGAAATAAGATCTTTGTTCATATAATTAAAGTCTGGAGATGAAATAAATTATCCTGGGTTTAGCGGGACTCTAAATCCAATGATTGGTGACTTTACAAGAGGAAAGAGAGGGAGATGTGCGATAC
This sequence comes from Mellivora capensis, assembly GCA_004024625.1. Lineage (NCBI taxonomy): Eukaryota > Metazoa > Chordata > Mammalia > Carnivora > Mustelidae > Mellivora > Mellivora capensis. The sequence continues at coordinate 18,679 of PISX010022625.1, forward strand.
AGAGATACAGAGAAAAGAAAGCTGTATTAAAATCCTTGTGAAGACAGAGGCAGGGGTTAGAATTATATTATAAAGCTACAAATCAGGGAATGCAAAGGTTTTCTAGAAACAACAGAAACTAGGAGAAAAGCATGGAATAATAGCTTCTCCCTCAAAAACTTCAAAAAGAAGCAACACTTTAGAACTATGAAAGAAGAGCTCTATGAAAAATGTTGATGGTATTTTGATAAGAATTGCACTGAAAGTGTAGATTGTTCTGGGTATCATAGACATTTTAACAATATTTGTTCTTCCAGTCCATGAGCATGGAATGTTTTTCCATTTCTTTGTGTATTCTTCAATTTCATTCATAAGTGTTCTATAATTTTCAGAGTATAGATCCTTTACCCCTTTGGTTAGGTTTATCCCTTAGACATCTTAAGGTTTTCGGTGCAATTCTAAATGGGATCAATGCCTTAATTTTCTTCTGTCTCATTGTTAGTTTATAGAAATGCAAATGATTTCTGTGCATTGATTTTATATCATGTTACTTTGCTGAGCTCCTGTATGAGTTCTAGCAATTTTGGGGGGAAGTCATTGGGTTTTCAGCATAGAGTAACATGTCATCTGCAAAGAGTGGAAGTTTGACTTCAAGCTATATTACAAAGCTGTAATCATCAAGACAGTGTGATTCTGGCACAGAAACAGCCACACAGATCAATGGAACAGAATAGAGAACCCAGAACGGACCTTCAACTAATCTTTGACAAAGCAGTAAAGAATATCCAATGGAAAACAGTCTCTTCAACAAATGGTGTTGGGAAAATTGGACAGCCACATGCAGAAGAGTGAAAATGGACCATTTTCTTAGACCATATACAAAAATAGACTCAAAATGGATAGATAAAGGACAGGTTATGGACATTGGGGAGGGTATGTGCTATGGTGAGTGCTGTGAAGTGTGTAAACCTGGTGATTCACAGACCTGTACTCCTGGGGCTAAAAATACATTATATTTTTATAAAAAAATTTAAAAATAATTTAAAAAAAGACAGGAATCCATTAAAATCCTAGAGGAGAACACAGGCAGAAACCTCTTTGACCTCAGCCACTGCAACTTCTTGCTAGACACGTCTTCAAAGCTGAGGAAAACAAAAGCAAAAATGAACTAGGACTTCATCAAGGTAAAAAGGGTCTGCATAGGAAAGGAAATAGCCAACAAAACTAAAAAACAACCTGCAGAATAGGAGAAGATATTTGTAAATGTCTTATCAGATAATGGGTTAGTATCCAGAATCTATAAGAACTTATCAAACTCAACACCCAAAAACCAAAAAATCCAGTGAAGAAATGGGCAGAAGACATGAACTGACATTTCTCCAAAAAAGACATACAAATGACCAAAAGACACAGGGGAAAATGCTCCACATCACTTGTCATCAGGGAAATACAAATCAAAACCACAATGTGATACCACCTTAGTCAGAATGGCTAAAATTAAAAGTCAGAAAATGACAGATTTCGATGAGGATGTAGAGAAAAGGGAATACTCTTACACTGCTGGTGGGAGTGCAAGCTGGTACAGCCACTCTGAATAACAGTATGAAGTTTCCTCAAAAAGTTGAAGATAGAGCTATCCTATGACCCAGTAATTGCACTACTACATATTTACCCAAAGAACACAAACATAGTGATCTGAAGGGGCATCTGTACCCCAATGTGTATAGCAGCAATGTCCACAATAGCCAAACTATGGAAAAAGCCCAGATGTCCATTGACAGATGAATGGATAAATGTTTTAGAATTTATAGCAGAAGATTGTGTGGGAACTAATTTCCAACTAAGAGTTGGGGGTCATTAGCTAGTCATGGGACTAGCTGAGATCAGTCAAGGTAGAAACTGTATCAGGATAAAAGGAGCCTGATATTAGAGTAGTAACGGTACTGGTTAAGAAAGGAAGAGACAAATGAGGTGAAATTACCAGCCTTCCCATTCATCAGCAAAAGAGTGGGTTTGCCCTCAGTTTTGCTAAAAGTTCCAGGTAGACAACTTTTAACACATTTTACAGATGTGCATTTGAAGGGCAATTTGACATGTCAAATTCCAATGTCTAATACAGCTGTACCATACTGAGGTTGGGGTTTCTCCCATCACTACTATCTGGTCCTACAAGCAACAAAATGCTAGAAGCATACACTATTACTAGAATCCTCCTGTCTCTTTCCATGGCTGAATTCTTTAATTATGGGATCTAAAGCTCCTCAGAAGAAATGTGCTACACTCAGTATGTACCCTTTACCCTACCTGTCCTTGGGAGGCTTTCTGTCCTGTTATTGTATTTCAAAAAAGGAAGGCATGAATATGGGGTTGAGATGAATTCCAGCATTTGAAAACCACATCTATGCTATATATAACAGGATAGCTGCACGGATGTCTGTTCTGATTTGAACTGATATTAAGTCCCTGAGTCAGAGGGCAAAAGTTATGAAGCAACTTCTTATCTGTTTCTAGTCATTTATTTTAAAAGGTGAAGCCTGGGTAGATATTTTTGTAGCTAGATTCACTGTTACTATATTTAATGGAATTCCTACTGGATTACTTATTAGAAAGATTTTATAAATATTTAGGACTTTTGATCTTTACCCTTACTCTTACTATGCTTACCCATTCTAATTTACTGCTTCTGATATTCTGTTTCATATTTTCTCACTTGGACTGTCCTGGACTTCACTTCTCCCAAGTGACATCAAATAGAGTTTAGCAAACACAGGCCTTTCATTTGTGTCACATCAGGCTCCTCATGGGGAAGGGGAGTAAGCACAAGTTAAAAGCAATTTTATAGATTAAATAAGAAAGAACTGCTGAATTGAGATGAATAGTATTGCCTTATATGGAAGAAAATGTCCACATTGTCCTTTGATCCATTTTTTATCTCACAGATATGCAACATGTAGTACATGCTTCACAAACCCCTGAGATAAAACACAGGTTATCATAGCCACAGGATGCCTGACTAGGCACCTATGGTCTGATGGAGTTACAAGACTTGACTAGACCCTCCAGTCAGTTAACTATATGACCTTCGGCTGGTAGCACAGCCTCCCTGAGCTGCAAACATTTACAAACAATAAACCTTCAAGAATAATTCAAGAATAATTTTGGGTTGTGAGTGCTGAATTCTGATACCAGATATAAAATGACTTCAGAAGTCATAAATAGTGTCAAATATTGTTAATAACTATGGACTTGATTATACTTGCCATTTCCTGGCAACAGGTGGGCATCCTGTTAACTTAGGATATTTAAGCCTCACAAGAACCAGTCTAAATAATTACAGTAAACATCTATTGGTTTTTCTGACCAGCGTCTGTTAATATTTTTCCTTCTAACAACTCTTTAGAGTTCCTTCAGAGCACTATCTCCTTTCCCCAAGTGCTTCTTCTGGAGTTGACTTTACATCAGCTTAATCACTTGGCTATATAAATTCTCTTGAGAATGAGCCTGTGACTTAATCACAGCCAGGGGGACATAATTTTGGATGGAATTTTGCAACCAAGACTCTTTTTCCTATCACATGAGAGTCTGAAAGTTTGCTATCCTGGAAGCAATGGGGAATTCTCCTATAGCCAGGCAGAAAAAGGGAGCTTACCTAGAGGAAGTTGGGATGAAGGACAGCTCCCAGGACACAGCATAAATTCTGAATTGAGTTGCATGTGAATATGCCACTTACACCTGGAGGATTCCTAATAGATAGAGGTGATACCAATGTCCTACACATCACTTGTGAAGAACCTGAAGCTCAGGAATGTCAAATCATTTTTCTGAATGGTATGTGTGTATGTGTATGTGTGTGTATATTAGAGATGCAGTTATTGAATAAAGAAGTAGAATTTGAATTCCAAAGCCTATTTTGGACTCTCTGCCTAGATGTTGGTAATTTATTGGTCTATAAATAATTGTTTGTGAAGATAGCTTTTTTGCAAAACAGAATTAAAACAGCTTCTCAGTTTGGGTATATTCTCTAAGGAGAAGATCCCTAGAAATAAGTGGAATAAGAAATTTTCTCTTTTTAAATAGATGAAATCTCTTCACTTAAACATGCACAATGTACATTCACATGATCCCCTAAATTTAATGCCAGGCTTTCAAGGACATAAGCTCTGAGAAATGGTGGGATGTACTTAAAATACATTTTGTAATTTCATATTTATACATAAACATGTAAATATGTATATGTGCAAAGAGTCATTTTATAGGACATTTGGAATATATCTTGAACTGTATCATATCTGAATTTATTATATATGAAACATTGCTTGTTAGACACAATAAGCCTCTTTTTTAGAGTTCTACAAAGTTGTTAATTTTCAAATTCTTGAGACTAGACCAGACAAATCTTACACATTTTAAATGTTCTAAAAAATTGACTGTAGTTTAAGCAATATTTAAGTAAAAAGTATCAGTCTTGAGTCCATTGGCATTTGTATTGATTGTGAGTTAATCATTATTAATCTGCTACCGCTCTCTGTGAAGCTGTTTACTGTCTCCAGGTGAGACATAATTGCTTGGGAATACAGAACAGTATTCTCTAACTCACCATAACTTTTTAAGTGACATGTTGATGAGTTTCGGTAACACTCTCAAGTAAATAAAGAGTGACCAAAAATGAAATCACAGATGTTTTTGATTAATTTTAGTGAAAACTATAAATGCACATATAACACCAGGAAAGGTCCTTTGTGGATCAAGAGATGCACAGCCTTCTGTGTCTGAACTACGTTATCAACATCAGGTGAACCTCCCAAAACCTCTACAGGAGCAAGTTCTGGCATTTAGAGAGAGACTTTTTAAAGAGCAAGGTTGCGATCGTCTGTGCTATTGAAGGCTGTTCTTCTCAGAGTCATAAGTCAATAAGCTGAAGAGAGGTTTATATTTTAGATGTTAGGTGTCAATTGCTTCTGTCAACATTGTATTTCCCAGGAAAATATGTCAGGTACATATGATAATGTGACAGCTCTTAAGCATTGTCTCATGAATCAGAAAAGGAGAGTATGGATCAAATACCAGTATTATACTTAGAAAACATAAAAAGTAGAAAAACAAAAAATAAAACTTTAATTCCCATGGATTTAATTTTCTTTTCACAGTTAAAACAATAACAAGTCAGTATTTTACAACTATTTAAAGGAGAGTGAGAAGTATAAAGAAGGACCCTAACAAACCATTTCCCTCATTCTACTGGGTAGATAATAGTAACTACTGAAAATAATCTAGAATAACAGATCCATACTCTAGTCTCTGACCTTGTAAAAGTGAGTGTGGACAACAAAAGACCATGAAGGTATTTGATGTTTCATGTAAACAAAAAAAAAAAACGGAGAAGTGAAGATCATTGGAAAAATCATCACCTGCAATTTTAGATAGACATTTAGTTTTCAAGTAACAGAAAATCTAATACTTGTTCTAGTAATACAAACATTAAATTATCTCACTTTGAAGAAGTCTGAAAAAGGCAATTATGGTATTTGTGCAACAATGTCCTGCTCTGCTGCCAATGGATTTTTAGGCTGGGCTTAGTTCTGAGTCACATTATAGATATCACAACCCCTGCATCATGTCTTCACTCCTACGAACTGAACAGAGAAGAAGAAACAAAAAGAACAGGATTTTCCTTTTACCAGAGAAGAAAATCTTTTTTTTTCCACATTGAAAAAACCTGCTATTTATGTTCTATTAGTTGTAACTATGTCACTGGGTGACCTGAATTGAGAGAGCAGTTGGAAAGTGAATTATCAACAAAGGGATGGTCATATCTGGCTTGTCCTAATTATCATTCAATCCACTGTGTGGGGCACATTGCTGTCCTGAACAAGACTGAAGCTCTGTGAACAAAATGGAAGTAAAAATGGCAATTGGGTGGGCGACTGCAGTGTTTGTGACAGCTACCAAGGCACTATTAAACTTGTACTTTCTCTTTTCCATTATATCTTACATATTTCAACAAGGCTGGTCATAAAACTGGCCCAAAAATCTCAACTTGATAACTTAGGCATATGAGGGAAAATATGAGAATAAGAATGTGTATATAATCTCTTTCATTTTCTTAACCAATTAATATGAACTCTTCTTAAAAATAAATTTACATACAAATGATGCCGCAGTGAATGGTGGCAACAAAGTAATATGTCCACATTCTAGAATCCAGAAACTGTGAATTTGTCTTTATTTGGAAAGAGAGTCTTTGCAGACAGAATTAAGTATCTTGAGACAAGATATTCCTGAATTACCTAGGTGAGTCCTAAATCTAGGGACAATTATTTTAGAATAGACACACACAGGGGAGGCTTGAAGGAAGAGGAGGAGGCAATGTGACTGCAGAGAAAGAGACTGCAGATACACAGCCACAAGCCAAGAACTCTTGGACATACCAGAAGTTAGAAGACACAAAGAAAGAAATCTCTTCTAGAGCTTTCAGAGAAAGCACAGTTGTATTGACACTTTGATTTTAGACCTCCAGCTTCCAGAACTAAGAGATAATAAATATCTCTTGTTTTAAGCCACTGAGTTTATGTTTATTCTTTCCTTCCTCCTTCCTTCTCTGTGTTTACTTTTGCTAGAAGTCAATGAGTATGGTTTTCTTGGTATCTCTTGAGTGTACTTTTAGAGTACCTACTGTCAGGGAGCAAGAATTCCTGTCCCCTTCAAGGCTCCTCTAGCCAGACTGAGAAGAAAATTGAATGAGACAGGAGAAAATCAAATTTAATAGCATATGTATGCAGAATCCACATAAACACAGTTATTCCAAAGACAGTCAAGCAAAGTGAGGTGTATGTGTTATCCTGAACTCAGGGAGAAAGTAGCAGGGGTCTGTCACTTCAAAGGGAAGGAATACAAACCTCAGAATGAAAAAAGAGTAAAGGTTGGTAAACCAATATTTGCATAAACAATATGACAAAGAGAGGACTTTGATTAGACAGGTCTTATTAGATTCCTCCCTATCTATCATACCTAGTTCCTATCATAATATAGGTATCTAATGGTGATAATTCTCTTCCTGGAGCAGGTCCTCTATCTAAATTCACTTTTGGAAGTTGAGGGGGGAGGGAAGGAAGCTTTCCTGAGTCTTTCCTGGATTTTGACTGCTTTATAAATCAAAATAGTCTTCATGCCAAATAGCCCCCTTTGGGGTGGCCTGCTTTTGACCTTATATATCACTTAAAAAAAATAGTCTCAATTTCAACTGCCCCACCTTGCCACGGGACAAAGAGTTAGTTCTCTGAAGTCTAAAAACAACAACAACAACAACAACAAAAAACAAGAAAACCCAAATCAAATGAACAAATAAACAACAGAAATAGACTCATAAATACAGAGAACAAACTAGTGCTTGTCAAAGTGGAGGGGAGTTGAGGAAAGGGCAAAATAAGTGAACGGAATTAAAAGGTGAAAACTTCCATTATTAAACAAATAAGTCATGAAATTAAAAATGAAAAAAAAACACAGGAGATTTTTGTCAATAATACTGTAATTACGACAGATGGTAATTACATTTATTGTGGTGAGCATTACACATGTATAAAACTGTTGAGTCACTATATTGTGCACCTGAAGTTTATATAACATTGTATGTCAACTATACCTCAATAATAAAATTCTTTTGAAAAAGAGTTAGTTTCCTGAAATGAGCACTGTTTTAGGCATTTTGCCTTAGATTTAAATCTATCATATCCTCACAAACCTGGTTTGAGATTTATGATATTTTTTACATGTTTGGTAGAGATGGCCCATAAAGGTATCTGTTATCTTGTGCTAGCCCAGAAATTCATTAATAATACATGCTGTCACTTCCATTCCCAAGAAAGAGCTAGATGTTTATTGTAAAATGACTTCTCTGATTATCTAGCCTGCTATATTATTAGAAGACATCTATACTACTACTTTTCTACTATTATTTCACTTAACTGAATTGGGGAAACAATTTTAATTTAGATACTACAGCTCTAAACTAGCAATGCAACTCTACTAGTACATTTCCTACACCCACATTTTAATATGTAAAAAAAAAGTCTATATCCCTGAAGTTCAATATTATGACATTATATACCACGTTATGATGGATCTATTTTATTTTCTTAGAATGAAAAGAAACGAGAAAGCAAAGACTATGGTTTGTTCAGAATTGGGGACTCAAACTCATATTAATGCAGGGACAAAAATGTTAATGTTAATGAGTAAATGGGTCTAGCATTAACCTGGCTAAGACATATTCTTTCTATAGCAGGAGAGCTAAGTACTCTATTCTAATTAATTGGTGCTTTGCGTCTAATTTTTGGTACAATTTTGTCAGTCTTCTCATTATTTTTTAGGATAGACTGTGTTTATGATTTTGTTTTAATAACTTTCACTGTTGTATGCATCAAACAAAGGATGATTTCATGTATTTGGAAACACCATGTTGACTGAACAAAAAAACAAAAAACAAAGCAAAGCAAAACAAAACAAAAATAAAAAAACCTGAGGATTTGACTCAGACTGTAGTCAACATTATTTATCTATAATTTTAAATTTTTAAACTTTGAAGATCCTTAGACATTGTGTAACTTACACATTTCACATACATCATAGTTCAGCTATGTTGAAAGACTTCAAGTCAATTTAGAGTCAAAATTCTTTCTAGTATCCTGGGGTACTAACACCTTATCCAGTCTTCTTCAAAGTTTCAGGATCCAGTTCAGCAGAGCAAGTGAAATTTGAAATAACTGCTTAAAACTCCCCATCAACACAATGTTTTTAGAACCTTTTGTTTGTACCACATACTGTGCCATTTAATTTAAATATAGAACAACAGCTAGAATGTATAATAGATATGTCTGCTGTAAAAGTATTAGTTCATAAAAAACCAGAAAATTTAATAGCAAAATTTATAAATCCAATAATAACACTAAGATATCATTATTACTAACTGACAAGTGTGGAGTGAATGGTGACAACAGACATGCCTACAATAGCTAGTTATTTTCATTTCACTAACTTTATCAAGTCTTAAGATCAATAAGATTTCTATTAAAATATCTCTAAATCTTTTTGATGGCTGAGTGATATTCCTCTGTGTGTGTGTGTGTGTGTGTGTGTACCATATCTTTTTTATCTATTTATCAGCTGACAGACATATGGCTCTTTCTATAATTTGGCTATTGTTGACAATGTTGCTAGAAGCTTTGGGGTACATATGTCCTTTCAAAATAGTATTTTTATATTCTTTGGATAAATACCTAGTAGTACAATTGCTGGGTTGTAGGGTAGCTCTATTTTTAATATTTTGAGGAATCTCAATAATGTTTTCCAGAGTGGCTGCGTTTGCATTGAAAACCATAAGAGAAGACTCCTAACTACAGAGAACAAACTGAGGGTTGATGGAAGGGTGGTGGGTGGGGGATGGGCTAAATAGGTGATGGGCATTAAGAAGGGCACATGTTGTGTTGAGCACTGGATACTATATATAAGTGATGAGTAACTAAATTCTACTCCTGAGACCAAAATTACATTATATATTAACTAACAATAATTTAAACAAAAATTTGAAAATAAAACATCTAAATCATCTACTAGAATCTGAAATACAAAACCACACTCTGTGTCACTTTACGATTGATATGAATCACCATTTGTGATTAATAAGATCTGAAATACCACACACTATTCAACAGCATAAAAGCCCAAATAATCTAATTTAAAATTTGGCACAGGAAGCTAATAGACATTTTCCCAAAGACATACAAATGGCCACCAGGTACACGAAAAGATCCACAACATCATTAACTATCAGGGAAATACAAATCAAAATCATAATGAGATATCACCTCACACCTGTTAGAATGGCTAGCCTCAGAAAGACAAGAGATAATTAGTGTTAGAATGAGTGTGAAATAAAGCAAACTGTGTAATGGTGGCGGGAATGTAAATTGGCACAGTCAAAAGGAAAATGATATGGGGAGTCCTCAAAAAAATTAAAACTAGAACTGTCATTGATTCAACACTCTCACTTCTGAGTATTTATCCAAAGAGAATGAAAGCAGGATATCAAAGACCTATCTGCACACCCATGTTCACTGCAGCATAATTCACAATGGCAAAGTTATGGAAATAATTTAAGTTTCCATCAATAGATCAATTGATAAAGAAAGTGCAAAATACACACACATGCACACACATTGATACACACACACTGGAATATTATTCATCCATGAAAAAGAAGAAAACCCTGCCATTTGCAACAACGTGGATGGATCTTGAGACATTATGCTAAGTGAAATAAGGAAGACAAAAAAGGCAAATACTGCATGGTATTACTCATATGTGAAATCTTAGAAAAAAGAAAAAATAAGAAAAAAGTGGAAAAGAACAAAAAGGAAAGGAAAAGAAAAGAAAACATCATAGAAACAGTGAGTAGAAAAGTTGTTGTTAGGGTCTGGGGCGTGGGGGAAATAAGAGGAGGTTGGTAAGAATATACAAACATTCAGATATAAGATGAGTATGTTTTAAAGATCTGACATAAAACATAGTTTTATAGTTGTTAACATTGTATTATATAACTGAAATTTTTAAAAGATTTTATGTATTTATTTGACAGAAAGAGAGGGCATGCACAAAGGGGGTCACAAGCAGAAGGAGAGGGAGAAGCAGATTCCCTGCTGAGCAGAGAGCCCAATGTAAGGCTAGATCCTAGATCCAGGGATCATGACCTGAGCCGAAGGCAGATGCTTAGCCAACTGAGCCACTCTATAACTGAACTTTTCTAAGAGAGTGGAATTTAAACATTCTCATGGAAAAAAAATATTTATATTTTTATGTATATGTATATAAATGCATGAAGTGATGAATGTATTAATTAGATAGTGGGAATGTTTTCACAATGTATCAAATCATCACAATGTACACTTTAAATATCTTACTTTTTTTCTCAATTATGCCTCAGTAAAGCTGAAAAAATATTTGAATATTAATTTATTTATTATGTCTTATTTAGCAATAATGGGTAAGATACAAAAGTAGGCATAATAGTGAGAATAAAAAGAAGGAGACATCATGATCTGGTTAAAAAAAATAGCAAACCATAACTTATGAACATATGATTTCAAGGTTCTCACCTATCAAATAGGGATAACAATGACCTCTGTTGCTATGCAGTTTGAATCACATAATGAATAGAGCAGCTAACCTCATATGGTGAAAGTGATCAACAAATGTTAGGTACAATTACAAAAAACTCTTTTTTTCCCTAAAGATTTTATTTATTTATTTGAGAGAGAGAGAGAGAGAGAGAGAGAGAGAGAGAGAATGAACAAGTAGGGAAAGCGGGCAGAGGGAAAGGGAGAAACAGGTTCCTCTTTGAGCAGGGAGCCAAATGTGGGACTCTATCCCAGGACCCTGGGAGCATGACCTGAGGTGAAGGAAGACAATTAACTGAGCCATCCAGGTGCTCCCCCAAAATTCTTTATTAATGTACCCTCCTTTGTATTTTATAACAGTACCATACAATGGTACTAACATGTTACCATTTCATAGACAAGAAAACTGAGGCTTGGAGAGATTCATTAATTTATCAATCATCTCAGTAGCAGAGGTGGGTTTGAACCCTGCCTAATTCCAGACCCCCCCCTCTTTTTTTACTATGATCTCTGATTACAGAGCCCAATGTATAGGATGTATGCAAATGCCAAATAGCTTTGATGATAAATGACATCAATGAGGTAAAGTGCTGATCAATGAAGCCTTCATAGAGGAGGTAGAATTTTCCTTGAAGAGAAAAAAAAAAGATTGAAGTATTTGGTTTAATAACAGAGGGGGATATCACAAATCAGGCATGTGTCAGGTTGTATTTTGCAAAAATGACCTTGGCAAAATCACCAGTTTGGGAGTTGCTATGCTTTCCCGAAACCTTGACATTCCCTATCAAGAGGTGAATTCTATTTCTCTTCTTCTGGAAACTGACTGCACCTTTGTGACTGTTTTAACAAATAAAATAAAAAGAGAAGTAAAAATATTAGAAGCTTTCCCTTCACATGTGTGTTACATGGTCTGTTAGGGTTCTCCAGAGAAACAGAACCAACAGGATGTACAGATATATAGAGGGAAAGATTTATTTTAAGGAACTGGCTCATATCATTGTTGAAGCTTGCAAGTCTGAAATTTGTAGGGCAGGCTAGGAGGCCTGAGAACCACAGAAGACTGGAGGGAGGTTGCAGTCTTGAGTTGAAAGGCTTTTGGATAAAGAATTCCTTCTTCTTCAGGGGGACCTCAATTTTTTTCTCTTAAGACCTTCAACTGATGGGATGGGGCTCACCCCCACTATGGACGGTAATCTCCTTTACACAAACTGTACTGATTTAAATGTTAATCATATTTAAAAATGTTCAAAGAAACATCTAGACTTGTGTTTGACCAAACAACTGAGTGCCATAGTCTACCCAAGTTGACACATAAAATTAACTATCAAACGTGAATGAGTAAATATGTCAACAAAGCTATGTAACAAAAATCAACTTGGGACTTATAGCAATTAAAGAATTTGGCTGAATCCAAACCTTGCCATTTATGCTTTGGTTATTGACACCTGAAGCATTTTATTTGTATCTATTTTTGAAAACTTATGTTGATACGTCCATCTAACAAAATCTGTGAATAACCC
>PISX010022626.1:0-31324 GCA_004024625.1 Mellivora capensis
TACTGAGGGCCCCTTGGAGTCACAGGAGTGGCAGCCACAGGACAGGCAATGAAATGTGGGAAGCTTACCGCATCCCCCTGATCCAAAGGACCATATAACATGGGATAACATTTTGAAGTATTGGGCAAAGGTTTTCCCTCACTTTTCTTTACTCTGTGATACTTCTTGTAACTGGACAGATAGAACATTCCACTTCCATGTCTTAGGAGGGGAATATTTCAACAGCTACACCAAGAAGAAGAAAAATAGAGTCAGCTTCGGACCAAAATTGACTTTTTTTTTTTTTTTAAGATTTTGTTTATTTATTTGACAGACAGAGATCACAAGTAGTCAGAGAGGCAGGCAGAGAGAGGAGGAAGCAGGCTCCCCGCTGAGCAGGGAACCCGATGCGGGGCTTGATCCCAGGACCCTGGGATCATGACCTGAGCCGAAAGCAGAGGCTTTAACCCACTGAGCCACCCAGGCACCCCCCAAAATTGACTTTTGAAGCTCCTGGCAGGAACAAGGGTCTTCAGGGGAAAAAAAAAATTTTAAGTCACAAGGACCTCAAAATGATGAGTTTCAGGGGCGTGCATGGTACAGCAAATATTCTCATAAACGTCTCTGCCGTTAAAGAGTAGATGAAGAGTGGGTTATCCTGCACATACACTGGGCAGGTTTCATAGGCTAGGAGGGGAGGGGAAAATGGAGGTTAGGAAGAAGTTATAGACCGATTAGGAGTTGACCTGCCACACTCCCTACCCACCTGGTCCTCAGGTGAGGTCAGCATGACAATACCTACAGATGGGTCGGGAGCAGTAAGCCAACGCCATTTTGACTCCATTCCCTGTGGAGCTTGGGGAGATGACAACCCTGTCCTCTGGCACCCAGCACAGCAATGGGGCTGTCGTGTGTGTCCCAACTACTTAGAGTCCTTGAGACTTATAGAATGACACTGGAGAATGGCTGAATGTTTGCCTTGCACCGTCCAGCGAACCACAGCCAATACCAGGGAGCCACATGGCTGTGTGAGAAGAGGCCTTTTGGCAGGGACAAGAAGGATGAAGCAACAAGTTAAGTGTTCAAGTAACTGCAGGAATGATGAGAACCAGGTCAGCTCAATGAATTCCAGCACTGACGGACAACGTAGGGCCAGACCTCTGGTAGTTTAACCTCAGAGCATGAAAGAACCATCTTGATAGGTGGCTCAGAATAGAAGCAGAAGCTCTGGGACCAAATTAGATAGCTTCGTCCTAGAATCTTGATCTTGCCACTTTGTCCAATGCTCACCCCCGTGTAGTTTGTGTATCGGCTTTTCAGGAAGGACTTGTCTTCTGGCCCAGATGCTGTTATTCCAAGTGCCCAGCCTCTAGCAACCAAGCTACCAGCTACCCTAGTTAGTAAGTCCCTAGCTCCCTGAGGCTAATGGAACACCGCCAGCTCTGTTTTGATGGAAACCATATGCTTGTAACTTCATGTCAGTGTCAGATGGCAAGACATGGAGTGGAAGCTATGGTTTCTTGTTCCAAGGAGTGTTTGCTCGCCTTAGGCTGAGAAAGATCAGTCCTATAGGCTGTTGGGATAACTCGGCATTCCCGACTCCATACAAAAACCCTTTTGCTAGACTTGCATTTGCTCTTGGTACTTCCAGACAAGGGGTCAGACCAGTCAGCTCAAAACTGAAGCAGTTCACGCATCATGTCAGCCTCCCTGACGTTGCTGCCTCCAGGAAAATGGTTCACCTAGAAGGCAGTGAGGATAAATCTGGGCTTTGTTCATGATGGGGGCGGAAAATACTGGTCACAAACTCCAAAGCCACCCTGAGTGCCTGTGGCCCGTTATACACAAAGAGGAGGGCGTGAGATGGGCAGAGTGTAGGGTCGGGACCACCATCTCGGGCCTGAGCAGAGGAGGCTATAAAGACTCTTATTGTTTACGCTGGGCCTCTCTGATGCCCGGTCAGGAAGCCCCCTTCACAAACAGTCGCCTCTGCCAGCCCTGGGGGACCTGGGGAATACATTCACCCGGCCTTTGGTCTGTGTTTAGACTCATGCCACACCGAATTTCATCTGGGAGGAAAAGCTGTTTCAGATGACCGTGAATAGCAGCTTTCATCAGCTGTCACTTCCCATTACAGCAAGCATGACATGGAAATGTACTAGGGGCTCCTGGAGGCCTGGAACGGGAGCAGCTCTTTCCATTCCAAACATTGATTGACTTCATTTATCCTTTTAAAAAAGTTAATTAGTCCATTTGGCTTTTTCTTCCCCCTCTTGGTTAGGTTCTTCTGACTCTTTGGGGCAGACAGACTTGGTACCTTAGGCTGGCTCTGGCTAGAACTAAGATGCCAACCGAAACAATCCAGCTAATTTCTAGAGCTCCATTCCATGTTCTTTCCCTGGGAGCAATCAGCTGTGTCTCACCTTCCTCATCTGGCCTCAAAGAAACAGGATGCATTTTCTGTATTTGGAGAAATGGGATAATGCTTTTGTGGCATGTGTTCTGTCTTATATTTGTTGTTAGGAATAGTCATTTGGGCTTACTTCAGTGGCATTTGGTAAAGCAACTCTCTTAAAAAGGAGAATGAGAGAAAGGAAGGAGGGAAACAAGGAATGAAGGAAGGAAGAATAGATGGATGTAAGGAAGGAAGGCAGGGAAGGAGGAAGGGAGGAAGAAAGGAAGACAAGCCATATTTGTAGTGTTTGCCAATTTCCACACTCATGGAATACTCCCACCATGGTTGATTTCAAGCACCAGCATGACATCACTGAATGCAGAGCCCATGAAGGTGGGAAGAGATGCAAAGAATTCCCCCAATGAGCCAATAGGTGTCAGCTCCAGCACAGCCCATGAACCTGTTAGCTGGTTATACAAAGCTATGTGATGGGTACAGGTAAAGGAACTTCTTCTTGATCTGTATTCTTCAAGCCAGCACAGATAATAAAAGCTCTTAATCCAAGTGACAGAAGGGGCAGGAAGGGGAGGAAGTGGGGCATGACTGGCTGCAGCCCAAACTAGCTGACATAATGGATTTTACTCCAGCCCGAGACCAAACAGGTAAGAGGAACCATTCATTGGCCATTCAAGATGTTGACTCGGGCAATGGGGAACAGGCCAAGCTCTCTGGTCTTGACCCTCAAATTCCTGCTTAGGCTTGGCCATACCATGAAGAAACACAGAATTGGGAACCAACACTTATTCATCCAGCCTTGAAAAACAAAAATAAAAACCGCCAGATTGTCTTGTGCTGGGCAGGCAGGAGAATGAATCTAACTGCCTTTGAAGAAAAAGGATCCTCACTAGTCATTTTGTGTATAAGTTGCTATGGCCAAAGTAAACTCGCATGAAGCATCTGGACTTCCCTGCTCACCACTGATTTAGGATTCGTGCTTGATTCAACGCAACTGTATATGGGGCAGGGCCAATGGAACTCAATGGCCTCTGGGGTGATCTGGGACAAACATCAGCCCGTGGGGGGCGCTCATACAGCTTAGTGGCAAAATGACCCAATCAGGTCCTTTTTGGGAAAGCATAGAAATGTAAACACAGAAGATTTGAGTCATTTGCCCTCAGATGTTTCTCTGTGAAGTGTGAAAAGGTGCTCTTGTGGTTCTTTGTGAGATGGGACACATATCCAGTGCAGTAATGGCCACAGCCTGGCTCTCCTTCCTTGTGTCCTTCCTCACAGTCCCGCGTCTGTCTCTATCACAGAGTGAAGCCAGTCCTGTGCTTAAAGAACCTGCAATTTAGGAATGTAAGTTTTATATATAACTAGTATAGAAATAACAGCCTAGAACTCATCCCCAAAGTGTCCGCTAAAGACTGTGGGAGCAGGGGAGAAGAGCTAAAAGTATGGAATGATTGGGGAAGAAATTATGGAAGATATAGCATTGCAACCTGGCCTGGAAGGGTTCACAGTAGGGAGACCTGCAGAAAAATTAGGAGGTGGGGAGAATGGGAGAACATTCCAGAGAGCGTGAGCCAGCAGATAAGAATCAGGCAGGCATGGACAGTAAGACGCTGCACAGGAAAAGTAGAAAGGAATCACAAAAAGTAACATCAAAAAAAAAAAAAAAAACCAAAAAACCCAGACTAGATCATGGGAAGACAAATAATGAGCTAATGAAAATTTCTGAGCAGGAGGGAGTCCCTCCAAGAATGTCTGAAAGATGACTGTGGTGATAGTGTGAAGCCAGGAACATAAAAGAAGTAAGATCCTATTTCACCCAGAAACAATCTGACACTGAAACTTTTTCTGATCAGGATGCCATTTGTATTAAAAGATGACCACAGATAGGGTATCTGGCATCGATGAAAAGGATATGAGAGATGTGGAATGCTAGCTCTAGAAGTAAGTTAACCCAGCGTGGACATCTTGCCAGGGCTTGGGTAACTGCCATGGGGGAAATGTGGTTCCTATGACAGTATGAATGAGATATGGGTAATCGAAGGAAGTGGAGATAATAGGATTCACTCACTAAATTGTTCTTCTGGGTTTTCTTTATAAAAGTGCAGTCTCCAGAGGAAACGATATCCCTTCTCTCATCAACCTTCTCTCCCAAGAACACGATTTGGAAGAAATGCAATAGATTCATCAGAGGGTTGCTAAAAATAAGTAATATAAAACCATCTAGCACCATAACTATAGGAACGGCTTAGAAATGCTTTCCAAATATGACTCATTTGACTTTGAAACTTTCAAGTACAAAATCCTCTGTGATGAGGTACCCGTCATGTACCGGGAGTCGGGGAGCAATGGGCTACAAGTGAAGGCTTTGGAGCCGGACTGTCTGGTTTGCTATCGCTTGCGTCCTTTGGAAACTTAAACACGCACCAAGCTACTCAATGACTCAGTTTCCTCTTCCAGAAACTCATGCTGAGGTGCTAGGAATGCTAAGTGAACCCACATGTGAAATTAGAATAGAACCTAATACATAATAAGCACTTCATAAATATTGGCCAGTGATACCTATCAACGTCTCTTTACTGAATGTTTACCTTCGTTTATATCAGCTGGACATTTCTTAATATCCTGAAACATCCAGAATGGAGGCGGGACGCGTTCACACCTCCAGATTCTACCTGCAGCGGTGCTGATGCTCGAAAGAGAAGTTGTCTAATGGATGCCCATTTCCATCTGTGGACAATAAGGGCTTTTAATTACCCTCTTGCCAAAGTAGTCCTTGGATGTCTTTCTGGAGCCTTTAGACTCCCAGAAGGTCTTCTGAATTGCTCTAGACCACTGAGCATGCCCTTCCCCTGTACCACGCAAAGCTAAATGCCTTCCCGCACCGCAAGGGCCGATGGGAAGATGGAATGAGAATGCATTTGGAAGCACGTTATTTAACAGGAGCATAAAGAATTCCCGAGTCTTTACCTCTTTCTTCCAAGAACATGTCTCCTTTATTGTTTAAGTGGGCCTTTAAATTCAGCTAGAGCCTGCCTGCCTGCCTTTTTTCCTCTTCTTTATTTCTCTTCTCCTGCTCGTCCTCCTTCTTCTCCTCCTTCTCTCTCTCCCCCTCCTCCTCTTCCTCTTTGTCCTCCTTCTTCTTTTACATTTTTAGGTCACCTCCAACATCTGTAACGGGGTTTTAAACAAAACTTTAAAGATGCCTCATTGTGTGCTGGTGTGTCTTACTGAGCATGAAAAACAGAAGGAGATCTACAGAGTTCTGTGCCACCATGTCCATGGCTACTGGATGGCCCAACAACATGCCTATGGAGGAAATTTGGGTGTCTTTTCTCACCTCCAATCCAGTACTTTCTATTCTGCAGCTGATTTTACTCCAGGACAATATATATATTTGCCCTTCTCTCTCTCCAAACCAATGTGCATATACAATTCATGACAAGACTTCATTTTATCTACTTGTGCCTCAAATGTGCTCTCACTTATCCCCAGAACCTTCCAATTCAGTCCAGCTTTCTTCAAAAATGCCTGCCATTCGCGCAATTTTAAGATAAATAAGTCATGGGTACATAATGCACAGCATACTGACTATAGTTAGCAATAGTGTATGACAGATCTTGAACGTTTTCATCACCAAAAACCAAATTGTAACTATGTGGGGTGACGGGTGTTAACTAGACTTAATATGGTGATTTTTTCATCATATAGGTATTTATCAAATCATTATGTTTTACCTTAAACTAATACAAAGTTATACATCAATTATATAATCACTAAAATGGGGCGAGGAGGGGCGGAATTAAATGCATTCTCCAGTTACAGGAAGAATGAGGATAGGAGAATTTTCTTCCAGAAATTCCCCAGAGTCCAAAGTAAGTCTCATCTCTCTCTCTCTTTTTTTAAGTTTCCTAAATATGTTTTTCAAAAGAGACCAAATTAATAGGTGTACCATGATTAATTCACAGAGTGGGAGGCAGGCTTACGATGTGTGGAATACAAAATGGGACAGGAGGAAAAACAATGTGTTATAAGGTTCTCTTCTCCTCCCTAACCTGTGCCCCATGTAGATAGGAGTTCTGAAGAATATAGAATTTGGGACACCCCTTCTAATAGTTTCTTTGACTTCCTTTGGCAATTTCCCCCGGCAATGCATAGTGATGTGAACTACTGTACATGGCCCGCTCCCAGTAGGTTGTCAGAATACCACTGGAAAATTGCTCTGGTCATCCATTACACCTCTCACTGCCCTTCCCGAGAGGTTCGAATGCCTTTCTACATTCCATTACCTTCTGGAATGCTAGCAGGGTTAGGGTGATACTCAGATACATGTGATCCATGGGTATAGCCCAAACAGTTTGATGAGGGTGTAGAGGGGAGAGAAAGGAAAAGAATTTTCACCAAATTAGATTGAAATTTTTCTGGACTGATACAGACAGGAAAGAGAGAGGAGTTTTGAATTCTCTTCTAAGATGTTCCTCTCATCGAGGACTAAATTCAAGTTCATTTGCTTCTCGCTGTAAAAGGTCAGAACATTCCATGTGTTTTTCTGCTTTTCTGAGCATATTTGGTATGGCGTTATCTTGCTCTTGGAAGAGAATTCATTTTTGCATCAATAAAGTTTATGAGCCAAAACAGAAATGAAAACAACAAAAGAGTTACTAGACAAGCATCCCAGGACTGCAGAGCATATCCAAAGAGATGCTTAAGAAAGCTTGGAGGGCGGGCTAGACCAGGCAGAGGACCACCAGGGGCACTTTCTCCCAAAAGCAGACGGGTGCTGGGAGTTGAGTCGGTGCCTTAGGATTCTCCCATCTTCCCTGTTGAACATTATTCCCTGTCACGGAAGGCAGAGCATCTCCAATTTGTGCAAATTGAGATAGCCTATGAACACATTACTGATCTAGTTGCACTTTATTCAGAAAAAAATGAATTGAAAAGCTGAATTTGAAAAATTGCAGGAGAAATCAAATGAAGAACACATCACTCCGAAAGCCCCCATGTGCCATCCCCATAATGATGAGTAGTCCTGTTTCACCTGTAAACAGACATTCTTGGCACTTTCTGTCCATGTCCTTTGTGCTTTGCTGTTGTTTCTGTGTCTGGAAACTTCTAAAGCGATACTGGTAACTGGTGTGCCTCTGATTTAGCATGCAATGTAAGTACAACCCCAAATCCTTTTTAATCTCATGACGGTGTCATTTGAACATTCATTAAGTGGTAGTACTGGTGCTATTCCAAAAATCGCACATGAAAATCAGTAGGTTAGGTGTGGAATTTAAATGGTACACATTGCTATGATAAAGGCCAGATAGGCCCTATGCTACATCAAGCTGTTATTCAGAAAAAGACTTTTACAGAATATTTGATAGTACTGGAGGAGTACCAGAAACATGACAACAAAACCTTTTTCAGTGATTGTAGATTTGTGGAATCCAGGGGTGTATTCCTCCTGCCTTATGGTATGCAGGTCTTCCAAGAATGTATCCTTTGCACCAAACATGGCATCTTTGGTCACTGATGAGACTCTAATTTTCTCATCTTATGACTGCTCACCATGAGGGACATTTAGCTAGACTCTGAGACCTTTGCCCAGTCTCTGTCTCCTCCTTGCTCGTGCGATGCCCCAGAACCACCCCCAGTCCAGATAAGAGGGGAACATCAGACGCTGGAGGGGATGGAGGGGAACGAGAGTTGGGGAACCTCTCGCATGTGTCCTTTGGTGCCAAAGAGCGTTGACATGAACCATTTCAGAATCCCATGAGTCGTCATTAATAACCCTTTTCATTTCACTGATACTATAAAGGAATCAGCTTGGTTTCTCCCTTTAGAGACATGATGATGGGATTCACTGAAGTGAGAATTTGTAGTTCAAGAAAATGTTGGGGCTAAAAGAGTAATCAGAAGGTAGATCAAGTTACAGAACCAGAGAAATGAAGGTTTTGATGGGTGGGAAAGCAAACGCAGAAATCGGATATTATGTCATCTCCCAAAAGGCTTGCTAGTGGTTGATACTCAGCTTTCTGCAGCACGATAGCTCGATAGCTCAGGATTAAAGGTTTGCAGAAGGCACTGTGGGTGGGCACATTTCCTGGAATGGGGGTGGCCTCTGGGGACTGTGCCTGGGATGATAGCTGCCACCACCAAAGAGTGATATCTTTTAGGATAGTCATGTGTTAGGGTCATGAGTGGAGTGTAGACTGAAGCCAGAAATAAACTGCAGAGAACTCACAAAAGAAACCAGCCATACATCCACTAGGGTCAGAACTCAAAAGAGTACTAATGATCATTCTAGAGGTAGGTAAAGTGTTAAAAATAAGGCCAGTATCCCATCTACCACGATTTACTACTACAACTCCTTGCAATACTTGTGTAGATAGATTGAAAAGAAATGCAATTTCCTAATTTACTCTGTTGGGCAGTACACTCAGTTCTTCTATGGATGACTCTTTGCAGAGAGACCTTAGTCATTCCATCTGCCAGGAACTTCCGGGATTATTGGGGTGACATCCTGTGGCTGGAGAGGAAATCCTTCTGGAATACGGCAGGAGTTAAGGAGTAGAGCCTTACTGATGAAATCAACCCACATGTCATGATCTTGATCTTCTCATCTCTTCCCGAGTCCCTTTGGGGACTCTTTGCACACTGTCTTATCTTTATTTGATCTTGGCTTTCTCTCACCTAACTCATGCCATCCCTCCATCAGAGTGAGTTTGGCATGCAGTAAACTTCCTTCAAGTTTTGAGCGTTATGCTTGCTATAACTAGAGCTTTATTTGTACTAGACTCTGGCTCTATGAATTGGATCAGACCTCCCTCTGAATTGGATCAGACCTCTCTCTGTCCCTGTCCCACATGTGGTTTGCATTAATATCAGGAAGAATGTCTCATGCCAACCCTTGAGCTGAACCCAGCATGCTACACAATGCAGTGGTATTCATTTCTTCCCTCCGACTCTGAAGCTCCACCTCCTGCGGGTGAATGCTCTGATGCTTTCTGTGTTGAGTCCCAAGATAAGTCAGAAAGAACCTAGAACTGAGCAGACAGCTTAAGTAACTTCCGGGCTGCAGACATTGTGGCTAGGAGCATAGCGGCCAGGAGAAGGGGCAAGGAGCTAAACATGTGATTAGCAAGAAAGTCAGACCAAATGGTATTACTTGGACAAATTATAGAGCCCACCAAAGCAGGTTTGGTTGCACACCCAGAGGGCAAAGCCAAGAGTGACTAAAGGATGGAATTGTTGGTGGTAAACAGCAACTTCCACTGGAAGTACTGGGTTCTCCCCTCCCCACCCCTTCTAATCTTAAAAAAAAAAAAAAAAAAGTTTCCATGGTGCTATTGGATGCAGTGTGAAGTTGCAGAAATACAGTTAAAATCTCCTATTCTGTCATGGAGGGTGCATCTAGGATCTCCCTCTATTTGGAATAATTAATAGAGCAAGAGGGGCTGAAAGGATTTCTTCCTCTGTTCTCTTAGAAGGTTGAGAGAATCAGGATGTGACCATCCTTAGAAAAGGACTAAGATAGACCCTTGGTGGGGGGCATTGTGTGGGTCTTAACAAAGCTGGAATGGCTAACCCCAAAGATCTCTTTGAATTCCAAGATTAAATTGAATTGAAAATTAATTAAGATTTTCTATATTGCAGTTGACATTTTATTGACAGTTCTGTGCATTTGTTTATGCCCCTGGCTAATCATATTGAATTCTTGGATTTGGGTCCAGGGGGTTGGGAAAAGATCAGATTGTTTTGCTGTCTTTAAAATTCTAAGTTGTCAGAAAACTTTAAAAATTAATGCATCTTCTGTTTTTCATGAAAGAGAGAGTACTATAGGTTGTGGATATAATTAGGATCTAAACAGAACATTTTTAGTGGCAATAATTGGAATCAATGAGTTCATTGAGTTTTTTTTTCATTGTTTTCAAATTTATTTTTTTTTTTTTAATTTAGAGCATGCACACACACATAGACACTGTGATTTGCCGAATTCTTTAATATCAATCCACCTTTCCTATTACGGCCCTTCAGAATGTTACAGTGAGTGGCCCGAGGGAACAAGGAGGAGGGAATGATGTTCCTTCCAGGTCTGGAATGGAAGTTGAAATCTCAGGACACTTCATAAACTGGGGGAGCGGGGGAGGTGGTTCTCCCTTATGCCTGTTGGCAATGTCTCCAATCCCTTAGCCAGATTGAATAACACCTTGCCTCCAAGCCTCTCAGACCAGTAGCATGACCCCATTATGCCACAAAAAGGTCCCTGAGGGCCAGCTGGCTCCAACTTTCATTGTTCTTTTGAAAGGAGCAATGAAATAGTGTTCATCCATTCTTTTTAGTTTTAGGCAGTGACATGGAGACAAAGGTAGGCAAAGAAGTTGAGGCAATGACCATCATCCACTCTACCCTGAACATGTGACAGAAACCCACGACTCTTTATTGCTTCAAGGCTACAGCTAAGCCCACCGAAAACTGCCATGCATCACCAAGAGCGTGGTGACAAAATTACTTTTCTTAATGGCTCTTGAATGCAATGCAGCAGAGAAGGGAAGGATTTCCAAGAAGGGTTTCAACTCTTAGCCTCATCGGTAGCTAATGAATCGACCAGTCCGTCCCTGGATACCATGGGTTTTAACTAGCCCTAGGTTCAGGATTTATTGGGGCAGATGGTTATGATGTGGGGTGCCGCTAGGAAAAGTTCCCTTGGAGTTGGAGGGCGGTGCACCCACTGGGGCAACCTGGTCCTGCGGAACAGATGTATTTCCTGCCCTGGTTACTTCACTTGGGCTCTGTAACGAAAGAGGTCCCTCATGACAAATTCCTCCAGCACTTTTAAAACCACATTTCCCACGAAGATCTTTCTGGGGTGAAGTAAAAGTTAATGGGAAGCACAGTGAGGGGTCAGGGTCAGGTTGCATTCGGGAAATTTATTATGATTCACACAACACTGTGGACCTGGCCGACATAGCCACTTTGCTGGGACACGGTGAATGTAGAGGTAAGCAAGATTGCCAGTTCCTTCCCATGGCTGGTCCCTGAGGCAGAGGCAGAATTCCTCCCAGCCCACACAAGGGAGGCTGTGTTGGTGGGGAAAAAAGACTTCCTAATCTCATTGAAAGGGTAACTTCTTGGAAATCCTAAGTAATATCAATATCAATGTATATTCCTAGTATATATCAAGTACCTACTCCGTACCAGGCACTACTCTTAAGAACCTGAAGTACATAATTTGATTGGATGATTTCAGTAATTCTTGATTTGAAACCATTGTTACTCCTATTTTGCAAAGGAAAATGAAGCAAAACACTATAATCTGGCTCTGCAGTCTCCATGAACTCAGATATCTTCTGGGTACCTGTATTTCAGTTGTAGGGCTGGGAGGCTGAAGTGTGGTGAAGTTAATCATACTATAAGAAAGAGTAAGCTGTCATTTGAGATCCCTGTAATCCTGTCCGTTTTCCTTTATAAGTCTCCTTCTGCATTTTATCCCCTTATATACCGTGAGCTGTAGAGCAAGGATGGCAAAGAGATTTCATCGTGCGTGCCAGCTTTAATCAATTGGTAGTAGTTTCCCAAAGTATGTGGCGGGGGAGGATTTTCGGGGCAAATCAGGGGTTCAGTAGTCAAAGTACTGTGATCAGTTAGCGAAGTCTTCTGCAGGCTTGGAGGAAAAATACGACGCAGGTGACCCAGGTAACCTCCATTCGCACAGCGGTGTCATTGTATCTCTGTTGATGGTTCACTAGTGACCTGAGACAATAAACTCATTTATTATTTTTTTTAAAGATTTTATTTATTTATTTGTCAGAGAGAGAGAGAATGAGCGAGCACAGGCAGAGGGAGAAGCAGGCTCCCTGGCGAGCAAGGAGCCCGACCGGGATCATGACCTGAGCCGAAGGCAGCTGCTTAACCAACTGAGCCACCCAGGCGTCCCAATAAACTCATTTATTAACTTATGTATTCTGAGAAGCTTCTCTGTGGTGATACTATGCTGTCTCCTGCCCTCACACCACCAAAAATAATCCTATCTAGGGGAACCTGGGTGGCTCAGTCGGTTAAGCGTCCAACTCTTGATTGTGGTTGAGGTCATGGTCTCAGGGTTGTGAGACCAAGCCCCACTCTAGGCTTCACACTCAGTGGGGAGTCTGCTCGAGATTCTCTCTCTTCCTCTGCCCCTCCCCCCACTCTCTGTCTCTAAGATAAATACTTCTTTAAAAAAGATAATCCTATACATCCTATGAAGGTACTCTCATATGCTACTACACTGAGGAATGGGTTCACTGTGGTAAGGCTGGTGATTCAAAGAAGAGTTTCAGCAGATACTGACCCCCCGGTTGGAAGTATTTAACTGAAATCTCGAGGAAAACTGATCCAGCTCTGTATTGTTGTATCCCAGGTTTGAGAATGTCTTTCCCTTACCAGTGAGGCAAGAGGTAGGTTGAGGGTGAACATGGAGTGAAGAGCAGGCTGAGGAGGGGAGAAGAGGGTATTAGGGCTTCAGAAACTGCCATGTCAACTTAAACCAGGCGTTAAAGAACCTGGTGTCCTGGGGGTGGGGACAGGTCAGTTCTGAGCTCTTCTCTCCCAGGGAGCATCATTTTAACTCAGAAATGCTATAGTAAAAAGGAGGATGGGCATATAACTAGCTGGATAAGTGCTGGGAAAGGATGACGAGCAAGGGCACCAACACAGATATGAGAAAAGATAAAGAAAGGCAGTGGGCAATTCAGGGTCTTGTGTGTGTGTGTGTGTGTGTGTGTGTGTGTGTGTGTTATGTTGCTACTATTTTTATTTTAATGCTGTAGCTGGAGAGAAGAGAAAATAGGAGGAAAGAAGGTAGCAGAGTAAGCCAAGGGAATCTGGTGGCAAGTGACCAGAGGAGGATTATGAAACAAGCCTTCTAAACAAAAGTCACGTGGAGACCAGGTTCGATTAAAAACAGCACAGGGAGGGGAAAAACAATATGATAGTGACCTTCTTGGCCATCAGTAAGTTATTTCAAAAAGTTGCAGTTCTGTAATTCACCTTTTCAGAAGCAAGGGATTTGAGAATAACCTCAGATCAGCAAAGAAAGTGCTCTTATTCTTCAAGAGACAACACAAGAGAGTGTATCAAGAAAAAAATAAACAAGTCAAGAGTGCTCTAAATTTAAGTTATTCCACTCAGGCAGAGGAAAGTGAAAGTCTTGTTTTATGCAGGAATTAAAAATCCCCGTATGTTGGTTGAAGAAGCCTTTCTATGAATGCTCACCCGTCTTAGCAAATGTAGCTGAGAAGTCTGAGTCTTTTACTGATGAAAACATGGACATGGTAATGAATGGCTCTGTGCTTAGAAGTCAAAAGCAGGATGTGATGGATGGAGGAAGAGGTTACCAGCAGATGCAAACTTAGGGGTGAAGGATCTCCCTAGACATTTAGATACAAAGGCTGAAGGAAACCTTCACACCAACTTTAGTCCCTTCATTCATCAGGTGAGGAAACACATGGCAGACAGACTCTAAGGGGTCCCCCAAGACCTCCACTTCCTGGTGTACATGCCTCTGGTAATCCCCTCCCCTCGAGTGTGGTCAGGACTTCCTCCTAACCAACAGACTATGGCAAAGGTTACGGATCTCCTTCCTGTCATTATGTTACACAATATAGGATTTCACCTTGCTAGCTGACTCACTCTCGAGACTCTCCTTGCTGACTTGATGAAGTACACAGGCATGTTGAGAAAATCTTCATGGCAAGAAACTGTGGTGGCTTCTAAGAGCTGAGTGACTTCCAGCTGACAGCAAGAACTGGATCCTTGGTGCACCTAAAAAAAATTCTGCCAACACCTTGTATGAGTTTGGAAGCAGATCCTTTCTCAGACTAGCCTCCAGATAAGAGGGCAGCCTGCTTGATTATGACTTTGTGAGACCCCGGTCAGAAGACCCAACTAAGCTGTGCCTGGACTTCTTTCTGATCCACAGAAACTATGAGATAATAAACTTGTGACAACTTGTTCTGCAGCAATAGATAACACACACACACACACACGCACACACACACACAAACACACAGCCCCAAAGAATAAATCATTAGTTTATGGTGAATTCAGTGTAACTCAATAAATATTTACTTTAAGTCCTCTTAATTTATGGTACTTCTTGGGACTGAATTATGCTTCCCCATCGAGATCTGTTGAAATCCACTTACCTGTGAATAGGACTCTTTGGTCTTTGAGAATATAATCAAGTTAAGATGAGGTCATCCTATTTAAAAATGATGAAAATTTGAAAGAGAACCACCATATGATCTAGCAATTCCACCACTAGGTATTTATCTGAAGAAAACGAAAACACTAACTCCAAACAATATGTGCAACTCCATGTTCATTGCAACATTATTTACAATAGCTGAGACATGGAAACAACCTAAGTGTCCATCAATAGAGGGATGGATAAAGCAAACGTGGACCACATGCACAATGGAATGCTCTTCGGCCCTAAAAAAAATAATGAAATCTTGCCATTTCTGACCATATGGATGGACCTACTGGGCATTATGAAATAAGTTAGACAGAGAAAGACAAATACCATATAATTTCATTTATATGTGGAATCTAAGCAAGCAAGCAAACAAATAAAAAATAAGCCCACAGATACAGAGACCAGATTGGTGGTTGCCAAGGGGTGGGGAGTAAGTGAAATGGATGAAGGTGATCAAAAGGTACAAACTTCTAGTTATAAAATAAATAAGTTATGGAGATGTAACTTACAGCATGGTGACTAAGTTAATCAGACTGTATTATATATTTAAAAGTTGGTTAGGAGAGTAGATCTTAAAAGTTCTTATCATAAGAAAAATTTTAACTGTGTGTGATGATGGATGTTAGCTAGATTAACTGATAATGGTTGGATGTTAACTGATTGTGGTGATCATTTCACAATATATACAATTATTGAATAATTATGGTGTAGACCAAAAACTAATATAATGTTATATATCAACTATACTTCAATTAAAAAAAGAAAAGCTAAGGGTATATTAGATTAGGGTGAGCCCTGACTATAATGACTCATATTTTTTTAAAGATAGGGCAATTTGGACAAAGAGGGGATACAGACACAGAGAAAGGGAAGTTGGCTATGTGAAGACAGAAACAGAAATTTCAGTGATACACCAAGGAATGACACAGATTCTTGAAACCACCAGAAGCTAGGAGTGGCGTGGAACAGATTCTCCTTCAGAGTCTACAGAAGGAATTAATTCTGCCAAAACTTTGGTTTCAGACTTCTGTACTCCTCAGGTATAAGAGAATAAATTTTTGTTGTTTTAAACTATTCATTTTGTGGTAATTTATTAGGGCAGCCCTAATACCTTGATAGTAAGCTTACTGACCCAAATTCTCAAGGTTCCTTAGTCTGAGTTCTTTAAAGTGATGAGATCCCAGGAGAGAGTTAGAGATGTGCAAGACCAAATGAGAGCAGTGGAGAGATAAAGTGTGTGTGTGTGTGTGTGTGTGTGTACACATGTTCATTTAAACCACATGCAATCAACCTCAATAAGGAGCAGATGGGAAGGTAGGATTTAATTCCAGATGTCACATGGAAGAAACATTTTGTATGAAACTATAAAGACTAAGACAATGTGACAATCCCACTTCTTGGACATCTCACATAAGAAGAAAACAAGACTCATTATGCTAAATAATCCACTTCAAAAGCCAACAAAGACAAGATGGCATCATAAAAAAATAGCCACTTAATCCAAAAGAAGGTATAACTACATAAAGAAAAGTCAAATAGTCAACAAATATCAAGAGGATAGATTTAAACCTAACTATATCAATAATCACATTAAATGTAAATGGTCTAACTACCTTGGTTAATCCCCAGAGACTGTCATAATGGTTAAAAAAGGAAGACCCGATAATATGCTACCTACAAGACAAATATTTCAAATATTTTGACACAAATGGACTAAAAGAAAAAGATTGGGGTGAGGGGGAAGGCTTACCAAGCTAATCAAAATAAAGCTTGAATGACTATTAATTTTAGGCAAAATATATTTCCAAGAAAATAATATTACAAGGGATAAAGAAAGCTATTTCATAATGGTAAAAAGGTCAATTCATCAAAGGTATATAATAATCCTAAATGTGCGTATACCTAATAACAGAACTTCAAAATGTATAAAACAAAATCTGATAGAACTATAAGAAGAAATAAAAAAACTTTTGGAATGTTGGGTATATTTTTTATTTTGAGTTTGGTGATGGTTTTGTGGGTTTTTACATGTCTCAAAACTTATCAGGTCAAATGCTTTAAATCTGTATAGCTTATTACATTCAACTAATTTCAATAGAGCTGTTAAAAAGTATTTTTGAAATCCAAAAGAATAACGTGAACAAAAAATAAATAAACTAACATTAATTTTTGCTTTATCAAAATCCCCAAACCTTCCCATGTCTTGGTTCTGGGTCAAAGGAAAATTAGACAGTTGATTTTAAGGAAGGATAAGAATATATGCAAGTCTAAAGTTCTGGTAATTTTCATTTCAAAGAACATAAGATTAATTTTAATTTTGAAATAATGTTTACCCTAGCAGTAATATTAGGATCCTTAAGCATTACATTGTATAAACAGGCATCAATAGATGAGAACAACTAAACTGTGTGGTATTAAACAGGTGCTTTTTATTAAGTAAAATAAAAACACAAGTCAAATTTATTTTCTTAAACAAAAATAACACTGAGGGAAAATGTCCAACAAAACATTATATGAAGACACATGTTTTAAACTCTTTAAACTTTTATCATAGAAAACATACATATTTTTGTTTACATAAGAGGAGACAGAAAACCTGGTGTCATAATGCAATTTAATAAATACATTTAAAATGGGATTTTTCCAATTTTAAGTTTAAATTTGTAATTTGTTGTTATTGTCTATACTTTTCTTGGTAGTTTTGTCACAGTGAATTTACATTTAATGGATGAAACAGTTCCCAGTTTAAATTACTAGAGTGGAAAAGTCACAGAATTAAGAACATTCTCAGAGAAGCATTTTGAATAAAAGATCTTTGCAACTATTGTAAGAAATAATGAAGAATGATCAACATAAAACAGGAGAAGAATTTATATTTCCTCAGAGAAAGAAACTGGTGAGTTCTCTCAGATGGGACAAAATTTGCAATACTTAAAAAAAAAAAAATCAAAGACTTGAAACACATTAAAGCTACCTTTTTGATGACTTAGTCATAGAAAAATATTTTAGAGGAGCTTTGAAAAGAGCTTTTTAAAAATGTAAATGATCATCAAATATGGTCAAACAACTTGGAACTTCAAATACGGTGCCTCCTTAATATAGCATATGCATAAATATAATTACTACTTCAACAAATATGAGAAAACAAATTGCATCAAATCATCATCCACCACCACAAACGATCTTCAGTTCCTTTTCCACTACAGGGGGAAGAAAATAAACAAAAATGTACAATTGGCTTGACTGAACCAAACCATTCAGGGAAACTATTAGTTTGCTTGTTTTTTATGAACTTTAATATATTTGCAAAAATCCCGGGGCGCCTGGGTGGCTCAGTGGGTTAAAGCCTCTGCCTTCGGCTCAGGTCATGATCCAGGGTCCTGGGATCTCCAGCCCCACATTGGGCTGTCTGCTCAGCAGGGAGCCTGCTTCCTCCTCTCTCTGTGCCTGCCTCTCTGCCTACTAGTGATCTCTGTCCGTCAAATAAATAAATAAATAAAATCTTTAAAAAAAAATTTGCAAAAATCCCTGGGAAGCCCACATTTGCCCTTGGAAAGCTATAACTTTTAATTTAAAAAAAGGGAGGGAAGCTAAAACTGTTTAACCAACTTGATAGATACATAAAATGCTAATTGCCCTAGTCTATAAAGCTGGGAGCCTTGTAAAGCTTTATTTTAACAGCATAGAAATCCGACTTCATAGTAAATATATCTTCATCTTATGAAACCACTGCTAACAACCATTTTCATCCTGTGGAAGTTGTGCAACTGTAGGCGTGAATTTGTTCCATGACCTCAAAACATTCTGACAGAGTATCCGCATTTGGATAACCTAGTTTTAAAGATTTCTATTTATTTATTTGTGAGAGAGAGAGAGAGAAGGAGAGAGAGAGTAAGCACAAGCAGGGGGAGGGGCAGAGGGAGAAACAGACTCTCCACTGATCATAGAGTAGGACGTAAGGTGACAGGATGTGTGCTCCATCCCAGGACCCTAGATCATGACGAGCCAAAATCAAGCATCTGTCGCTTAATCCGCTAAGCCACCCAGGCACCCCAATTAATGTACTTTTTATAGTAGTTGGGGTTGAACAGCACCCTTGCCAGAGTATGAATCACATCCCATCACTCATTTTTCCCCTAAAGCTTATCACTTGAAAAATCAACAGATTTTTAACTTCAGTATCACCATCTTTCTTCCTCTACTAACCAACATATACGATCTGCATTTAAGCTGTTTCTAGACTAGATGATTGCGGAACTATGGTGTGGCATGGACAGTTTAATCTACCTGATCGCTGTGCCTATGAAGTGATTTTTTAAATAAAGAAAATACTCTGCTATATTGCTACCAAGTGTTACTGGGAAATATTGAACTCAGGTGTTTTAGGAGTGTAGAGTGAGGGAGATGGAAATATCCCACCTTTAGGGACATTGACTGTGAAAGCAAAAATGGGAGTGGGGGTTGCCTGGGTGGCTCAGTTGGTTAGGCATCTGCCTTTGGCTCAGGTCATGATCCCAGGGATGGAGCCCTGCATCAGGCTCTCCACTCAGTGGGAAGTCTGCTTCTCCCTCTCCCTCTGCTCATGTACACGCTCTCTTAAATAAAGAAATAAAATCTTTTAAAAAAAGATTTGACATATTATTTATTTGACAGAGATCACAAGTAGGCAGAGAGGCAGGCAGAGAGAGAGGAGGAAGCAGGCTCCCCGCTGAGCAGAGAGCCCGATGCGGGGCTCGATCCCAGGACCCCGGGATCATGACCTGAGCCGAAGGCAGAGGCTTTAACCCACTGAGCCACCCAGGCGCCCCATAAATAAAATCTTTTTAAAGAAAGAAAAAAGTGTAGCCTTTGCCATTAAAAGACTTGCGCAAACCCTGAAGTGTTCTACAAATGAAATGTGTCATCAACTAGCATTCCCCAAGCAAACAGTTTGATGAAACTTGCATTTATATTTGCTCACAGCTGGAAGGGACCTTCGAAACTATTTAATCTACTCCCTGATGAGCAAACGGAAACTCTGAAGATTTATGGAAAGTCACAGGATCATGCCAGACAGAGCAAAACTCCAGGGCTGGTTACGGGCTGCTCCATCCAGAGCCTCACAGCTTCGCAGTGGGGAGAACCGTGGGTCACTCTACCAAGTAACCCCGAGTGTTTGCCTTTTTTTTTGTTTGTTTAATTAAAAATAAATTGTACCCCTATGATGGGGCTCAAACTCACAACTCTGAGATCCAGAGTCACATGTTCTCCCCACGGAACCAGCCAGAGGCCCCAGGTGTTCCCCTTCTATTGGGTGACTTGGTGAAGAATCCTAGCTGGTATCTTTCCTGCCCATGACTTGTTTCTGCAAAATATGGGGATGCAAATATAGAATGACAAACATCAACGCTGTCGTGAATTTAAATTATTCCTTGCTCCTGTTCTCCCCCGCCCCCACCCTGCCGCCCTTCCTGCTCCTTTTGATTTCTACTTAGTTATTAGGCAGATTTAAGATTTGGAAACTTGTGGTGCATATCTGAGCTGTCTTTTAATTCAAAGGAAAACAATATTAAAGTGTAATGCAGTGATTCCTAGTTGCGTAATCTCCGTACCAAGAGGCCTGGGAGTGCACAGGAAGATAGGATGCTTGTGTGTGTAAATATATTCATGCAAGCTACAGTCATTTTCTGGAACCCACAGAGTGAGTGCACAAATCTTCTAAATAAAAGCTGAAGCTAATATCTTATTTACTATGTCCCAGGCATTGATATAAGCACTTCTCCGAACACTTCAATCCTCCTAACAACGTTATTCTGTGAGTGTTACTATTATCACCCCTTCTTTACACGTTAGAAGACTGAGGATCAGAGAGATTAATATGCTTCCCAAAGTCACACAGCTAGACACTGGCAAATTTAGAATTCAAATCAAAAGCCCACACTCTTTTTCTTTTTCTTTTTCTTTTTTAAGGTTCATTTATTTATTCGAAGAGAGCAAGAGAGATCACAGAGGGAGAGGGAGAGGGAGAAGCAGACTCCCCGCTGAGCAGGGATCCCAATGTGGGACTCAATCCCGGCACCCTGAGATCATGACCTGAGCTAAAGGCAGATGCCTAACCACCTGAGCCACCCAGGAGCCCATTGGCATTGTTTCTAACATGGATCCATAGGTCTCTCTGTAAGTTAGAGCTACATCCAGGTGCTGTAGAGAGAGGATGAGGAATTGGACAATATAACTGAGGGATCAAGGGAGTGTTGAATTTGGGGTGTGCTATCAAGAGGGGGGTGAAGGGAAAGAAATCACATCCGGCTGATGCAGCAAATGTATCCTCCCCAAGAATCACACAGGCAGAAGTGGAGACAGGTTTCATGGGGCCTGAAACTCAGACAATTCTGTAGATCTGAAGTTGGGTAAAGACTCTTTTAAGGGTCTCACCACCAGTGAGGGACCTGAAGCTTGAGTTTTATTTCCTTCATGGTAAATTCACCTGCTTGAGGGTAAAGGTAGGAGAGGACAGAAAGCACTGCGGTCTGTGAACCCAGGTAGACGGGAGCTTTCTGCAAGAACACCCTTCAAGAGAATCAACAGCCTCCCAGGGAATATCAATTAATTTGAAAGGAGCTAAAGCCACATAAGCTACCCTTCAAACTCCTACAAGAAACATTCAACTTGAGAGCGAAAACAGATTTGCCTTAGAAAATGTATGAAAAAGGAAATGACCCACGATCATTGAAACATGCTCTTTAGAATTAGGCTTCCTTAACTTAGCATAGGTCAATAGTGACATCACTAAGATAATCAAATAAACAGAGAATACTAAAGGCACAGGTCGGGTGCCCTGGCAAACTCAAGTGGAAATTTACCATCCCATCACCTGACCTGCCTAGGTAGATGAAGCCAGGAAGGTGACATCAGGAATGTGGTCAAAGAGACAGACTTAGACATACCTCCTGAGCCTGAACTAACTGGAGGAAGAGGGTAGGAAGGCAGAGGAAACTGTAGAGGTAGAAGACAACACTTAGGTATTAGGCTGAATTTTGAGATTGGAAGTTTGATTACAGAAAATCAAAATGAGCCTAGTTGTTAGAAGTTGAGCAAAGTGTCAAGGCAGGTGGGACCTCAGTGGGTGTGGTTGCATACTTAGGATGTAGGCATCTGTTCCCATCTGAAGACAGGATTGGGCTATGAACCTGGGGTGGCTCTGAATTTGTCCCTAGTGGTATTTTTCTGAGATGCATTTTTCAAGAGACAGCAGAAAGAATTCATGCAGATTCTTTTTTTTTTTTTTTTTGAAGATTTTATTTATTTATTTGACAGAGAGATCACAATTAGGCAGACCAGTAGGCAGAGAGAGAGGGGGAAGCAAGCTAAGCAAACTCCCTCTGAGCAGAGAGCCCAATGTGGGGCTCGATCCCAGGACCCTGAGATCACCACCTGAGCCAAAGGCAGACGCTTAACCCACTGAGCCACCCAGGCACCCCTCATGCAGATTCTTTATTCATGGTAATACTTGGTTGTTTTTAAGTGAAAATGATGAATCACTTTTATTCATAGTGATCCTACTAAGTAGGCTTAAATTTTGCTTATCCCTTCAGAATAAAGGAGATATTGTGACCCAGGAAAGAAGCACTGACTATGTTTACAATTCTGGTGAG
Organism: Mellivora capensis; assembly: GCA_004024625.1. Classification (NCBI taxonomy): domain Eukaryota; kingdom Metazoa; phylum Chordata; class Mammalia; order Carnivora; family Mustelidae; genus Mellivora; species Mellivora capensis. The sequence continues at coordinate 22,247 of PISX010022626.1, forward strand.
GTCAACAAGTCATCACCGAGACTGTATTGATGAATATATTACATGCAAAAGGAATGTGGCAGGAAGGAAATCATGTCTGTTCTCTGGAACTTGCTTGGTCATGGCTGGTAGTCAAAGACCTAGACCACTCACGCATTAATGGACTCAACGTCCAGAGGAGGTTGAAGAGGTCTCTTGAGTGTTTTATATCAACAAAAAATCATCTCCAATGTTCAAAACAAGAATCTGGCAATACTTGGAGTAAAAGTGAGACTGAACGTGGTCTTTGGGGGAAGGCTGTGTGTGGGCTTGTGAATGTGGGTACCCTTACCACAGGCTTCCTGTGATGAGGAGAAAGGGACAAGTTGGTCAGCTTCAAGAGTCCATAATGGGGTGAAATCAGGGTCCATCCAAATGAAACCACCACATGCTTTCACGATAGATGACCAGGGGGGTTTGCAAGGTGTGGGAAGTGTGAGAGAAAGCAGAGGAAGCAGTTTTTTAAAAGTAGAGCAGCTGCAGTTTCCTGCTGTTGAAGGAAAAGGGAGAAGCTTATTTCATCTGAGGGAAGGGGAAGGAAGACACAAAAAGGCAAGGAAAATGAGAGGTGAGTCTGGATATTATTATTTTGGGAAAAACGATCAAGAAGAAGAAGAGGAAGTAAAGGGGCATCCAAAGATTTTAAGTTAAGGAATAAGAACAGAAAGACAAAAACAAAAACAAAAACACCTTTTTTCTTCACACCTACTAGAATGATGACAATTATATTGGAGGGAGGGAGGGAGGGAAGGAAGGAAGGGTTAGAGTTAGAAAATAGAGTAGAAATTACCTGGGGCCGAAAGCCGTGGGATTGGGAGTCATTGTCCAATGGGTACAAAATTTCTGTTAGGGATGATGAAAAAGATCTAGAGATGGGTGGGGGTGACAGTTGCAGAACCACATGGCAAATGTACTTAATGTCACTGAATTATACACTTAATGTTAAAAGGGTAAATTTTATGGGATGTGTATTTTACAAAAAAATTTTTTTTAAATGACCCTCCTTTCTTTGTAAAAGGGAATTCAAAAGACACATTGGGACCTAAGTAAATTCCCACAAATGAAAGCTGGCTGGATTTCATTGTAAGGACCATATAGGCAAGGACCCAAAGCAACATATAATTGCCATTTCTGTTAATCGATGACACTCCTTGTGCAAATCCTAGACTCAGAAGGCATTTTGATGGTTGACCAGGAAGCCAGAAGCACTCTCTCCAATTTCAAGTGGTTATAAAAGGTTACGAAAGAGGAAGAGAGCTACATCCTTCTTTTGCGAAAGCAAGGAAGGGAGCAGGGGGTGGGGAAAACATGGTATAAAAATTTGCAGAAAATAGCAGATGTCCAAGGGAAGACATGTTTTATCTGGACCAGATCAAAGTAATGATGGAAGCAATGGTTAGCACAAGAATGAATGAGTTTCTTTATATTTTACTGTTCCAGGTGGGAGGTGGTCTGTAAATTAAAGAGGCTAAAATGGATGGATTAAGATAGGCCCAATTTAGAAACTATGATTAAGGACTTTTTTTTTTTTTTTCCCAACAGAACTTTTTCAAAATCTGGAAAAGATAAAGCCTCGGAGTTGAGAAACAATGATAATGCCTGGACTTTAAGGAAAGTAGGAAGAAACTCACAATTCAAATGCAGTCACCACTCCTCCAACATTGACAAATGTGACCCAAGTGGTAGAGGGAAGAAAATTTTGGTGGCCAGCCAGCACTAAATCTTACTAATAAAAACACAGTTTGGTTAGATTTCCAATAGCCTATGGTAAATAGGTAAAGTGATTGATCTAATGATAACCATTTTAAGAGAGAAGAAAAATAATTAGTGACGACCCCTGCCATAAAATTTTCCAGACATTTTGAACACAATGAACACAGTTTATTTTCTGCATTTTTTTATTTAGTTAAAAAAAATAAAAAAGCAAACACTGAGGTTCAGCAGTACTGAATGATTCATGCAAGACTTCCTTATTTGTGGTCAAATTAAGACTATTCCCCAAATTATCCATAAGATACAGGGTTTCATCATTAAGGCACAGGAAAAGCTGATGGATTCAAGGAACATCATCTTTTGGAAAAAAAAAGTAAGTAGGATCAAGAAAATGGGTGGTTTGGACAAAGTAGATCTTCCTTTCGAGGTACACAGAGGTGTGGCCTGCCAGGAAAGTCTAATGAATACATGATCACACGATTTATCATGTGGTTGGATCCCAGAACTCAGCAAATGGACAAACATTTTAAATACTTTATTTATTTGATGTTGATGAAGGAGGTGTTGGTGAAGATGTGAGAGCGTCGGGGAAAGGCACACAGCACAGACACCTAAAAAGTTGTCATAGTGGTAAGAGTAGAAATAAAGCAATGATTCTGAAATGGATGACCAGTAGGCTGGAGAAATGAGAGCTAGAGTAAAATCAGTGAAAAACATGGTGGGAATAAATGGGCATGGAAAAGCACAGAAGACTGGTTGGGAAACCTCGGCACACACATTGAAGGACTGACTTGAAAACCAGACACTGGGCATCCATACCACGTGGGAGATTTGCAACCCAACTTAGAGGATAAGATGCAGCTGGTAAAACCAGATCCACTTCCATTTTTTTTCTGGATATTCATTATATATGGGCTTGGGCAAGTAGGGTTTATCATTCTTTTGATACAGAATTTCTTTTTGATGGCCTCATCAAATAGCAGGGGCTTAAGAGTCCTGAAAGAGAGCTCATTATTTACGGCTAGGTAGAAGAGTGGAGGGTGTTCAATAACGGAAATCATTTTACAGCTGGAAGCCAATGCTGTTTGCTTCTTCTGTGCTTTCGTGGGTAAGGAGGGGGTCACGCATCTCCAGCCCCAGAGAGTTCCAAATGCCATATGCTGGAAGGCTGGTGGAAAGGAGATGGTTCTCTAAAGAGAACTTGCCCTAAAATGGAGAGGCACCATCTGAGAAAAAGCAAAGGGGAATCAGAGCAGGTAGAATGATGGCCAACTTTTGAAATGAAAAATAAGGGGTGTGTGTGTGTGTGTGTATGGTAGAATGTAGAATGATGGCCAACTTTTGAAATGAAAAATAAGGTATAACTCTGGGGCCAGATGGTTAGCAAAAAGTGGGGGAAGGCACAATTACCGGTCTCGTTGAAAAGCAAAGAGGAATACACAAAAATAAAGACGCAAGATGGCTTTTCACTGAAGGATTTGAGTACAGGAAAATATGAAAATGTTAAAGGGTAAAATTTCAGGCAGAAGAAAAATGATACGGTTGGAAGAAATGATATGATTTGCAAGTCGTTCAGTTGAGGGGAAATGTGGTTTGTTAGAAATGAGAAGATGTGATAATTATGAACTCTTTTTTTCCCTAATCTGAAAAAAAGAGGAAAGCCAACAAAAGAAAAGATATTCCAGGCTAAAGTTGGATGTAAAAATGCTTTGAAATCATTTTATATAAAGTAAGTTGTTGCTATGATAGAATAGTTAGTGCGTCTTTCCTAACAAAGCACTGATCTGGGATTCGAAGAGTGATATCAAATAGTCTGAGAGGAGAATTGGGTTGGAGCTCTAAAGGCATCAGTTGATGGGAGGCAATCAAGAACTTTGTTCATGCTGAAAAATGGCAGTGAAGGTTTTCTTGCTTCCTCCTGTTCTTTGGCTCACCAGCTGATGTGGGCTTGAAATAAAGAAATAGGAGCTTGGATAAGACTTCTTAGAAAACAGGTGGGAGAAAAATGCCACTGCCCAGACCAGAGGCAAACAGGCCCTCAGAAGTGGAAAGCCAAGGTGCCAACCCTGTTCTTCAGGTGTGTGGTGAGGGGTGGGGCGCTGGAAACCTGGCTGGGAGCTGTCCTTCCAACAGTGCCCTGGTTCACATTTCATTTCATTTCATCTGTCTTCCTCTAGGCCCTTTTCTCCTCACATAGACACTCTTGGGGCAAGTTAAATCCATCAGCTCTCCATCCATCCCGGTATCTGCATCAGTCCCACTACTTTCTCTAGAGCTGCCGAAGCTGAGGGCAATTTCCCCCAGGAGTCTGAGGTAGGAAGTGGACACCATAGAGCGCAGTGCGTTTGAAGACAGAAGGGCTTAGGTCAGTAGGGGCTGGGGTATGAGCAGTCACAGAACACAGGCAGGACATAGAGAGAAGGCACTAGAAAGCATAGGAAGCATGGAGAGGAAGTGGGAAGGGAAAAAGGCACATCAGTCCTGTTTTCAATGAAGACAGCCGCCCAGGGGTGTCTAAACACTTGGGGTTTACTAGAAAGTGACATTGGGAGGGACGTGAAGCAGAGACTAGTGCTTGTCCATACGTGAACCAGACGGTGCCCTAAATAAACATCTTCTGAGTCATCAGCTAACACCACGCTAAAAATCCAGCCCGATCACATCCAATCCTTCAGAACCACCTAAAACATCAGACCCAGGAACTGTGGGATGGAAAGGAGTCCTAGCAGAAAGCATGTTCCCCATTTATTGCTAGCTCTTATTTTGACGGTAAAACGGAAGGAGGCTAAGTTGTTGAGCCTATAGCTATTAAAAGAACACAATGGACAGTTAAAAGGAACTGAAAAGAGTCTGAGACACGCTGACATTTCCCAATACCACACAATGGGTCCATATATTAGAAGCAATTTCTATTTTCAGTTTTCTCTCCTTCTGGCATAGCTAAAATCCACAATTTTATGACCGCGTATAAAGTTGCACTGCCTCGTGAGCTCTCCAAATTCACCATTTCTTCAAGCTTTAAAGGGAAGGCCTACCACTCCAACATTCCATGATGAGACACACGAGCTTATAGATTTCCCCCTCTCTATTTTTCACCCAGAGAATTGAGACTCTAAAATGCAAATCTGTTTGCACACTGAAGATGTTTCAAGGACGAGACAGGCTATGATAATGGGGATGTTTCCCCAACAGGGCTGGAGGTTTGGGTTTGAAGAGAGGCGTTTTTCTTCCGTGATTACAGGATACACCAGGAGAATAGGTAGGGTCTTTTATTTCAAAAGAAGAATTTTCTTGGACCGAATCCCAGCCACACTTCCCCATGTTTGGGGATCATAAGCTCTTCTCTTTCCCTGACTCTATGGAAATTAGACACAAAGTTCTGGGGTTTCTAGAAAATATGGCAGAAAGAATTTGCCTTCCTCTGCAATTTACTCAGCAGCTCGGGGCCCTTTGTAAGCCCTAATATATCCAACTGAATTCTGCTGTTCCACAGAAATGGGACCCATTTACTTCTCACTCACTCTACACGGTGGTTCTGTCAGGTAACGAGAAATACGGTCAATGGCACTGTCGTGGAGGCAAATTGAAAGTGCAGGACTTGAACTTGAAAACACCTTTAGAAATGTTTTATCGGCCTGTGAGGTTCCCACTCGAAGCTGACGGATTCCACTTCACAGAAACTCAATTATCCATTTGTTGGAAGCAGCTCCTGGATCTTGGCTTGTAAAAACCCAGTTCAATGAAGTTTCGTGTTAGCGCTCCTCTTGGCAAGGCATGACGGTAAACACTCATCTGCTTACTATGATGGAATTACTCACGGAGTGAGAGGAAGAATGAAAGGTTGCAAGAGAAAAACTTAGGGTGATGAGGGAAAGAATTCCCAGCCAAGCATTCGTTAGAATCTGGTTTGTAGACCTGTTTCAGACACGCATTAGCTGGTGGAGTGTAGGATGATTCGTGTTATGGGGGCTCTCCTGGGCATCACCGCCCATTAGAAGCACCCTATACTCCACCAGTGTTGGGAAAACCAAAGTATTTCCAGAGATCCCTTTGGGAGGCAGAGTGGTCTTTGGTGGGGAACCACTATTCTCCCAAGTGTTCACTTGCTCGTCTGGAAAGTACAACTCTTGGAGAGTGGAGAGTGGCTGTTGGTTTAAGGGGGCAATGAAAGGGTATTCTGCTAGGTGAGTGTAATGCACCATTATTATACATGCATCTGTAGGTATCCACACGTTGAGTTGTATCTTCATGTGTAACGGATTTGGCCGATCTCAGCCCGAGGAACCGGATGACGGTGTTGAGGAGAAACTGATCCTCTTTACAACAACAGCAAAATCAAGAGAGGAGAATTCCCAGACACGTTCGTGTTCGAAACCCCCATGCGACTGGTTAAAGAAAGGATTTGAGGGCCAAATGGCGGTTTGATCCACTAGGTGTATTCTGACTTTGAAGATGTTGGAAATTAAGAAAAGTACGGAGGAGTAATACTTCTTGGGAAATAAATATCCATTCTCTAGCAGCTTATTAACCTCCAGTCCTTAGAATAAATGAATTTCCCCTAAAAGTTACTAAGTGACTGAGAGAAATTTTTACACCATAGACGGGACTTCAAGGGCAAACTGTTCAGGATAAAACTCCAGACCTTAGTTGCTCTTCTAGAGAGAAAGGATGTTCTACCTCTACCAAGAATGTAGGTCAGTAGGCGTGGCCAAGGAGCGAATGGCTCAGAGGAAGCATGGATAAGACCTTCGACTCAAGAACCATACCTTTTAATTGGTACAGCTACGTGGACAAAAGAAATCTGAAGCCACACACAGCAAGAGTAAGTAGAATTCCTGTTCTGGAAGAACTCGAGTGTATGGACTCTAGGTCTCTAGATGTTTTGCTGCGATCTAGAACCTTCCACACTCTTATGAAATTTAAGTTACGAAGCTTTCCTAGGAGGCTCTAGAGTCATTCATTATTTAAAAAATAAGAATTTTAAAAAATGTACATGCAAGAAGAGGTGCTTTGAACTCAATTCTGTTCTTTTATTATTTTTTCACACAGAAAGAGGAAGATTGCCCAATACAATTGTTAGATGCGCTCCTTTCCTTGTGCAAGCCTCGTCTGCCTATTGCCAAGCAAATGCTTACAAAAGGATCAGAGGCACAAACAAAATGAGTTGAGAAAAAAATGCAAAGAGTTTAAGAGAAGTATCTTGTTTCTAAAAGTGATGATTTAAGTACAGTGAAAACAGGGTGTTGCATTGGAAAACTAAGGGCACCAGAAGGAAAGAAAATCTACTGTGCAAAGGAGACCTGGGAATTATTTTTCTTTTTAATTCTCATAAACGGAATAGTCACACAAAAATTCAAGGGTTTGGAGCAATGTTGGAATATCTAGACACTTAAGAAATTTTTTCCCTCTTGCCCTGCATTTTAATCCCGTGTTAGCCCTCTCAGGAAAGATTTGTTTCACCTGATGCAGCTTTTAGGGTTGACGCACATTTGCACTCTGCGTGTTTTCCAGCAACTTTAGTTTCCTTGGACTGACAACCCCGGAGAAATAAGGAATAATTACTTAAGAATACCATAGTGTCTGCGCCTTTAAATTTTCGGCAGATATGGAAAACTTCCACGAGATAGAGGAGACGTTTTCCTCTTGGGTTTAAACCTGTAATAAAATGTTGCTGACAGACTAATTATAAATGTTTTATATATTTCGTGCATATGTGCTTCTCTCTAAACCAATTTAATTCCCATTAATGCTAATCTTGTTAATGCCCACTCAGAGAGGAAAGGAATACTGTTAATAAACTATTGATTTATTTGAGCTATTTAAATGGGGGATGAGAGAACTAGATGGGAGAAGAGAAACCTCCGTTTTACCCACATCTGTATTTCTTAGAATATTTTCCAAATATTAATGAATATTCCATTATTCTTGGTGTGAACAGGAAGGGGGGAAAAATAAGGTGACAGAGTGACAGTCCTCCGCCCATGAAAAATAATAACATTTATTCATCTTTTTAGTATTAGCTCCAAGATTAGAAATGAGATATTACAAAGAGAAGCAGATTTTGTTAAAAAATGAGATTCATTCAGTAAGCTCTTACTGAAGTGGGTTTTTCTTTAAAAAAAAAAAAAAAAGTCAAAACCGCTACTAGGTTAAGTTAGGTTCCTAATACTTTTTGTCCCGTTCCTAGTGTGATTGTCCATCTCGTTCTCCAAATAAGAATCCAGTAACCTCTCTCAGTCTCAACCAAGCCGAGAGTTCCATAGCTCAGGGCATTTCAACTTGCCAAGATTGGCTCTTAAAAGATACTGTGCCCAGGCGTCCTTGAACCCCGGTGACTCCTCATGATAGAGTGTCATAGGGCTGGCCAGGAACTTTCGAAGGCAACAGGAAACCCTCTCTGTCCTGTCTCCAATCATCCCCAGACTAGAGAACCGTTTCTAAAAGTAGAGCTGTGTTCCTTCTCATTCTCTCTGAAAGAAGGGGCATGGAAAAGGGAACAAGTGGAAGATGGGGTTTTTGCCCAACCTCCCTGAGCCTCAGTTTCCTTATCTGTAAAATGGGGATCATCATCTCTGCTACGTACTTCTACCACATCGCACGAAGATGGAAGAAGGTGTTTTATTTGAAAGCACTGTGGTTAACGTGAAATGGTGGGCAAACGTGCAATATTATTAACTGGGAAATGGTTTTCAAGAACAGGAAAAAAACTAAAAGGGAGGAAATATAAGGAGAGAGAGTTTTATCTGGGACCTGTGAAAAGGGACAGAAAGAGAGAAGCAGGGGCAGAAACAGAGACTGATTTACCCTTAGGACTTCTCTGAAAGTTTTCACGGCGACCGATGCTCGGAGTTTGTAACTGTGCATATAAAACATAAAACAGAAATCGAAAATTGCAAGTATTTCGATGCGTGAGGTTTTCCTTTTTTGTTTATCCAAATGTTCAGTGCCCGTGACCCACGAAGATGGGGGCAGAGGTGAGAACACTCTTTAACATTCATTGGGAAAAAAACCAAAAAAAAAAAACACAAAAAAATACTGAAACAAACATTTTCAGCACAAATATTAAACTGCCTTTCCTCTACCGATTGGTAAAAAAATATATTATATTTTGATATTTTTTTTTTTCTTTTTAAATTAGACGGTTATCCATCCCAGCCGAAGTCCTGGCCGGTCATCTGGTAGAACTTCAGGTTGAACGGCCGGTAGAACTCGCGCAGCCTGCGCACCACCTCGCGGTCGATCTCGGGGTGGGTCCTGCCCTTGGTCTTGCCCAGGCAGTGGGGCTTGCTGCTGCCCTCGGCCTTCTTCAGGCAGGGGAAGCCCTTGGTCTTGTTGAAGTAGAAGTGC
>PISX010022627.1:0-31455 GCA_004024625.1 Mellivora capensis
TGGGACAATTCTGCAGCTGTTTTCAATAGCAGAGACTCAATACATTTTCATTTCTATGGAATTTGGGCCCCTCTTCTTGCCTTGGCTGGTTCTATAACCTTCCCATGTCACTCATCTGACTTTGTAGGGTCTCCTCCAAGACAGAACTCTGGGTAACCATGACTCATGGGGTTAAACCCAAGATCAGAAGACTCCACCAGAGGGCAAAGTGACCTGATTATTTATTCCTGCTTGAGATGCTGTTCCAAATATTCACCAGCAGGTGCAGGTACTATCCTATAAGAAGGATGCTGGTCTCAGTGGTTGGACTGTGTCCTAGGCCAGGTCATGTCTACTATGCCCCCATGAGGATGTCAGAGATCCCAGAGCAAGGGGTCAGCTCTTCCAGAACCTTGTCCACTCCTACCTAGCTGTCCACCCTCACCACATTCCCAGGCTTTGTTGTGAGAAAAGAAATAATCTTGGAAATCCTCCATAAGATAAGCATAGGTATCAATAAATGCAAATTCCTGCACCAGTTAGAGCTCAAAACAAGCATGGGGGCGGGGAGACAACTTTTCAGGAACATAAGGACATGTGTGCCTAGAACTATTCAGAAAACCTTTCCTCTGTTCTGCACAGACACAGAGGACTGGCGTGTTCTTCCTGCCGATTCCGGGGTGCCTACCCTCAGCCACCATCTGAAATCAAATTCCAAGACCCAAGAGATGCATGGCCCCATGTGCCAAATTTAAAATTTTAACATATTAGAAGTATAAGAAGCTAACTAAGGACACACACACACACACACACACACACACACACACTTCTTTGTGGAAGAAAACACAACACTTTGGCAAAGCTTCCTGGGTGCATGGAAAATACAGACCTGGACACAAAGGGACAAATCCTATAGGATTCCAAGCATCATGGGTCCCTAGAGAGGTCACATTTACGGAAACAGTAGATGCTGCGAAGCAGGATGAGAGTTAGCGTTTGGTGGGGACAGAGCTTCCGTTTGGGGACATGGAAAGTTCTGGGGGTGATAATGGGGATGTTTGCACAATAGTATGAAAGCATGCAATGTCACTGAACCGTGCCCTTAGAAATAGCAAACACAGTCAACAAGGCATCTTACTACAATGGAAACACACACAGGGTTAGATTTACTTCTGATTTTCAGATGGCCATGGGGAGGCTTCTGTCTCTGCACCCCAGCACCCTGGCCCCACACCCCCATTGCTCTGTGCACAGCACATGCCCCTCCCCAGAATGCTTGGTTATTTATCTTGTCCCCTGACACTGTTCTAGTTAGTAGAACTAATTTGGAGCTTCCCTTCTGGTTAACCGTTCTGTAGCCAGAGCACACAGGTCATGTTCTTGGGCTACTGTACAAACAGGGTCCCTCTGAAGCTGTGCTGTGAGCCCCTGGGTGAAACCACACAGTCCGAGTTCACAGGAGCTGGTGTTCGACAGCCCCAACCCCAGGGCGAAACCCCAGGACCCAGAAGGCTGCTAATGCATCACGGGCGGGTCTGATAATTAACCCTCCACGGAGGGGAGCTCTCCTGGGGACGGGGACACTCCCACACTGCCAGGAGGAAGAAACAGGTGTGATGTGCCTTCATAGTCCCTCAGGGCAAAGCTTACAATTAGCCTATGGGCAATGTAAACACAGCGTTCCCATATCACAGCTCTCTCCATGTGGGGAGCATGGACACATGGCACCCCAATGCCTCAAAGGTGACCAGAAACCTCTGTGCATGCAGGAGGCTTTAAAAACATGGCACCTCAATTCTTCAAGGGTGACCAGAAACCTCTGCGCATGTGGGAGGCTTTAAAAACATGGCACCCTAGTCCTTCAATGGTGATCAGAAAACTTTCCCTGCAGAGATCTTTGAAACATGATAAACTCCAATGCCCATTGTGCCCATCAACCCCATCATCGAGAACAGAGAGATCCTAGCCACAGATCCCCTACCCCACGCTGTCCAGACTCAGCCCCCAACAGCCAAGCTAGTTTCCACCTTTCTTAACGTGTGTGCACAACTTGGTCTCCACGCATTTCCCCGTGTGGTCTCTGGGAGACGTTTCTTCCAAGAAATGTCTGTGTGAGCCATTGAAGAGAACATCTGAACGATGTAAAAACTCATCATCTTTCCACCTTTCCCTGGGTTACCTAGGAGACCACATTGGAGGCTGATGTGGCACTTGCAGGAAACCCCAGAAGAGGAGCTGTGATCCCATCAGACCACGAGGAAGGTGCCGGCAGGTGGCACGGACATCCGATCCCTGGAGTAGTAGACAATCAAGGGTGTGAAGATATCATACCCCTTATTACCCAGCCACAGACCCTTGGAAGCACTCCTGGTGCATAGAGCTGCCGACACAGGGCAAACAGGGGTGAGGCAGAGTCCTCCTACCTGCCCCAACATGTCCCTGAGGTTTCTTCTTGTTTTATTTTGCAAACAAGCTGCAGCTCCTTTAGACAAGTCCCAGAGCCAGCAGGTGATGGCACCGTGGGCATCACACCTCCTCCTCCCTCCCTCACCGTGGCGCAAACGGGAGATCAGCCTCCCCCAAGGGCTGGGGTGGGGACCGGCTTGCATGCCCCCAATACTCATAGATTCAAGCCCAAACACCCCAGTGCGGCTGCATTTCTCTTTCCAACAGTGGCTTAAAAAAAAAAAACAAGGGCAAATACCACAGGTCTCCACCTACGGATGAGCAGGGGGAAAATTTTGGCATTCATGCACACAAAGGACTATTACTCAACCTTGGAAATTGTGAAATTAGCCACATACGGAGAGACAAATCCTGCAAGAGCTCACTTCCATGTGCAAAATCAGAGTCAAACTCATATCAGTTGGGGGGAGGGGGGTACGGTTGCGATTGTCAGGGTTGATGGACAGGGAAAAAGGGAGGCCCCTTGTGCCGTGGCCATAAAGTGGCAATTATGCATGATAAGTAAGTTCTAGACACTGGTGCAGTGGGGCGTGCAGACCCCAAAACACGGCCGTGTGTGTTTAAAAATTTGCTACTAGTTGGTATGTTGAGGTGTTACCACAACTGAATAAAAGGGATTCCATTTCCAGATTCTTTGGAGATGTTCTGGTCTTTCCTTTGTCTGATTCCTCTTCCATCCCTAAAAACGGATGCCCCCAAACCCACGTCCCGTCCCGCTCGCCCCTGGGACACCAACAGCTTTCCTTCAGGCCCTGCAGATGGACCTCAACGACTTTAATGCTCTGCCCAGCGACAGGTGCACAGTGTTTCTGGTCCGTGAAATGACGAGGCATCCACCAGCTACGCTTCTGGTCGTGCACCAGGCTGTGCAACACGGGAGGGTGAGGAGATCCATGCCTTCATTCACTTTCCAGCTCGCTCTGGGGAGAAAAAAATACCTCCCACAGTGATGGGAGTCAGGACCCCGAGAAAACAGACCACAATGGAGGACACAAGTCAGAAACTCCCTAAGATGTAGGTGTCTTGGCTGAGACCCCTTGCATGGAATTTGGGGACCTCGGGAAGGAAGGACAGTGACCGGAAACATCCAGGACCGAGTTTGGAGGACTCCTGACCTGGGAACATGGTCCATCCACGGCAACCTGAAGGCATCTCTATTAACACCGGCCAGTCATGTGTCTTAGAGACAGAAGGTTCCCGGGCAGAGCGCACCTGGGAAGCCTCCCCATCTTCGTTCTTTCCAGCATCCACCCTCCATCCCTCCTTTTTTTCCTCCCTCCTTCCTCCCTTTCTCCTTTCCCACATCTCCAGCTCAAAACCATCCCCTGCGCCCCGATGCCCAATGCATACTAATGGGACAAAAACATGCACCCCACATCACCAAAAAACAACCAGCCAAGGCGGGGAGATACCAGATGTTGGATCAGACCCGACTGTGCACGGGCCACACGCTGCTGAGGCCACCAGCAGGTGGAAGGATGGTCCAGCCTCCCCAGGAACACAGTGTCTACCACGGGACCAGCATTTCTGTCCCCCCAGGTAGAGGCACAAGAGAACACACAAAAGAAGGGAAAGGAGGACCTCAAAGGGACATTTGGACACCAGTGTTTGCAGCAGTGAGCCGCACAGCGGCCAAAAGGTCGTTGCAACCCCAATGCCCATCCGGGCGAGGACTGATGGGCACACACAGTGGGGTCCACGCAAGGCTGGCAGATGAGCCCGCCACGAGAAGCAGCGAGGCTAGGACACCTGCTACCCCGTGGAAGCAGACCCAGGAGGCCCCATTGCGTGCGATCCCATCGATAGTTAATGTCCAAAACAGCCCAGTCCCCACAGAGGGAACACGAATAGGGGATCACCAGGGGCCAAAGGAGTGTGGGACCAAGTGCGTGAGCACTAGCGTGCGCGCGGGGCTTCTCTGTGGGACGATGACCCCGTCCTAAAGTTCGTGCTAGCGGTGGTGGCACAGCCTTGTGAACGTGCTAAACGCCCCGGGATTACGCACTTTAAGGTGGCTCGCCCTATAAATCTTGCACCGTGTGCCTTTTGCGCCAATAAATACAGAACACAGAAACGTGGGATCTCAGACACGGGACACCCATCCTCGGGGGATGACTCCATCCTGCTCCAGGGCTTGGGGGAGGGCATCTGAGCTGGGGAGAACCTCCCACACAGCCACTGATTATACGGGGGCTTCCTGTTCCGTCCCTGGCTCCAGCATCGAGCCCTTACGCAGTTTGGGGAGGGCTGCCCCACACCTAAGAGGTGGGAGGCCAAAAGCAAAGGACCCCGTCGGTTAAGCTTTTCCCAGCGCCCAGCAGCAGGTGCATGTCGTCTACCCTCTGAACTCCTCTGAGCTCCAGACCCCACAATCGGGGCAGCCACCCACCTGTCCCCACAGTACCCCAGGGGCGCGCCCCTCCTGGGCGCGCATACCTGTCCAGCCCTCCTATTCCCTCAGCCAACCAGGCCGCAGGCGGAGGGACACAAGCAGCCCCTGGAGATAGTCCCTCTGGTTCCCCTCGGCTGAAAACCCCAAGCGTGTCCGGAAAACCCACCGCCTTACATCCCACGGAGCGCAAACTGTCTCCTTGTTCAGTCCCCAGTTGGTGCCCCTGGAAAGAAGTCTTTGCAGCCACAGATCAGTTACATGCGTCTGGGGGGTGGAAGGGGGGCCCAGCCGCCCTTATCACCTGCAGGATCTCACTGTTTCCTTCAAAGCCCCGGGGTTGGTGGAGGAGAGGGGGAGAATCCAGCTGTCTGCGGGAAACAGCAGGCCCTCTGTCTGGGGCGAGGCTTCTGGAGACGGATTCCTAAGCCACAGGTCTTCAAAAGGGAGGCTTGAAAGGGGGAGTCACAGGGTCTGCCCTTTCCCAAAGCCCCGTGCCCCTCTGGGACCCTCGTGGGAAGGGCCAGGGAGATTGGATTCCCTCCTCGGGGCTCCTGCTTTGTGGGGATAACCCCCTGGGGGAGCTCGGGGGAGTCAGGTCCCTCCTCTTTCTGCTTTCTCACCTTTCACCACTTGAGGCCACGGTGGCCTCAATTCAGGCTCAGGAAGAAAAGCTCCTGAAAACCTGTGCACCCAGGTGTGTGCAAAGCAGGCGCACCACTACCTGTAGGACAACGCCGGCTGGTGGTGAGATGCCCTGTGTCCCCAAGCAGCAGGACAACGCTTCTGGGGCATCCGCCACACAGACCCCAGACCCTCATTCCTGCACATGTCCACGGGCCAGATCACAGCCGTCCCCACTCTCCACCACGTTCCCACGGCTGTTGATGTCCTGCAATGGGAAAGCACCCACTTCGTGGGGACCATTCCTCTGTCGAAACGCCTGGCTCACCAAGCAGGCCATTCCGGGTGCCCCAGATCGGTGGAAAAGTCCTTGGCAAGTGAAGCAAACTTTCAAGGGCACGGAGAAACCGCCAACTGGCAGAAGGCAGTGGGGCCCGTCATCAGGCACCTGCCTTCTCACCTGTCATTTCAAATTCCACCGATGGCGGCCACAAGACCAAGTCTTCTCGGCCAGTCTGAAAACGCCTTCCAACCGGCTCTCGTCTTTAAAAATTGCTTCGTCGCATGGGTGTGACAGGCCACGAATGGATCCTTGGACACTGCATCAGAAAGGAATGATGTACTATATGTCGAACATAATAAAGATAGATACATTAATTTAAATTTTTTTTTAAAAAAATCGCTTCATCGTGGAATACAATCCTGCTTAAAATTTGCTTTGACGCTAGGCGCTGAACGGGCTACTTTGTTTCTTTCTTCTTATCCTATATGGATTCTTTCTTTACTCATTATCCTTTTGCATTATGACAATACGCAAAACCTTGCTTTTTGCACTGCATTAAGACAGAATGAATGAATAAATCTCTAAGATCGCAGTGTTGTGTCGCACTCATACATTGTGACAGCATTCCCACCATCTTTTTAAGATTTTTTTTTCCTAAGATTTTATTGATTTATTTGAGAGAGAGAGCGCGAGTGAGCTGTAGGAGGAGGAAGACAGAATTACAAGCAGATGATGCGTTGGGCTCGGAGCCCAACACAGAGCTCAGCCCCGCGCCCCTGAGATCACAACCTGAGCTGAAACCAAGAGTCAGCCACTCAACCAGCTGAGCCACCCAGGGGCCCCCATATCTTCCCCCTTATAGAAAAATTGTGGTCTGCCACGCCCTAACATACAATGGGGTACGTGATCACGATGGGTCCCTCTCACCACTGTGCAGACAGAGACCCAGAAAGGACATCCTCTATGAAAATGCCAACTTTAGTTGCTGTGGGCTTCCTGCCCCCCCTTTTTGGGACCCGTCAGACAGGAGTCACGTGTGATTGACATAGCACAATAGTCAGCAATTGTCACAAGCCTCCGGACACCCTTGCTTTCCAAGGGGCATGTCCACACAAAGGCACAAGGCACAAAGCATGTTCACAATGTTACAGGTGCTCACGGGGCCCCAAAGGTAATCAGGGGTGACTCCGGGTGGGAGGGACGCAGACATGTCGGAACACAGTCTGGGCTTCTGCAGAACCTGCATCACGGCCTCCTAAAGACCAAAAAGACATGGAAGGAGGCCCTCCAGGGAAGCTCTGAGTGGCTTTTCTCTCATTCCAGCTGGGGAAGGGAGGAAATCCAGAAGCAAAAGTCTAGACCCACGTGTTAGCGCCCTTGGAGGAGCCTCTGGTTCCAAGTCCTGCCAGCTTCCTGGGGTTCCGGCCATTGCTCACTTCTGCATAACATGCTGTATAATACATTAACAAGAGAAAAATACATTTTTTAAAGGTTTTATTTATTTATCTCAGAGAGAGCACACAAGGAGTTGGGGGCAGGAGCCCAGGGAGAAGCAGACTCCCTGTTGAGCAAGAAACCCAAAGCAGGACTCGATCCCAAGACGCTGGGATCATGACCTGAGCTGAAGGCAGATGCCTAACTGACTGAGCCCCCCAGGCGCCCCTAGAAAAAGATATTTAAAAGATGGTCTGCTGCCCCACGGAAGATAGTCAAAACTGGAAATGGGGAAGTCAAACAAGTTCATCTACACCTTATTCAATGTTTTCCACGTGATTTGCAACAGTCAAAAGGTGGAAACAACCCAAATGTGCCTCAGCGCATGGCTGGATAGACAGAATGTGGTCCGTCCCTACAGCAGACTATCACTGAGCCAGGAAAAGGAATGAACTACCGATGGGTGCCAACACATGCATGAGACTTTCACCAAAAAACCTACGTAGCATCTGATTCCTTCTCCGTGAAACGTCCGGAAGAGGCAAATCCATCGAGACACACAGTAGATTAGGACAACCGAGGATTGCATTGACTCAAGAATGGGGTTGGGGGATATTGTTTAACAAGTGCAGAGTTTCTGGGGAAGTGAAAAATGTTTGCAATGAATGGTAGCAATTGCACAATGATGTGAATATCCTTAACTCTACTGAGTTCTACTCTTCAAGATGGTTCAGATGGCCAAATTTATGTTATTTGTGGCCCCACGATGAAAAAAAAAACCCTATAGAAAGAATTTCTTTAAAAAATATTAAATAAGGGTGACTGGGTGAATTAGTCAATTGGGTGTCTGCCTTTGCCTCGGGCCATGGTCTCAGGGTCCTGGGATGGAGCCCCGCGTAAGGCTCCCTGCTCGGCAGGAAGTCTGCTTCTCCTTCTCCCTCTGCCCATACCTCCTGCTCATGTGTGCTCTCTCTCTCTGTCAAGTAAGTATATAAAATCTTAAACACAGTAAATAATTGGAAAGGAAAGAAGGATTGCTCTATAAAAAGGAATAATTTATTAAAGCATGTTATAATCTGCTCAGAACCTCACAAGACATCACACTGAGTCTCGAAAAAATCTAGTCTCAAGAATTCTGTCTCTTAAAAAAGTGTTCCATCTCTTTAGACACTTGAAATGACATGATTATAATAATGGGGAGCAGACCAGTGGTTCTCAGGATCCCAGGAAAGGGGAGGGTTTGATTATAAAGGGTATGGGTGAAGGAGTGTTTTTAGCCAGATCCTAATTCTGGTGGTGATACAAGGAATGCACACATATGATCAAATTTCTTTGTAGGACACACACACACACACACACACATATACACACACATAAGTTCATGTAAAAATGAGTGAAAACCATAATGTAATTTAGCTAATATTCTTTTTTTTAACATTTTACTTTTAGGTAATCTCTTCACCCAATGTTGGGCTTGAATTCACAACCCTGAGATCAAGAGTTGTGTGCTCTACTGACTGAGCCAGCGGGGTACCCTTAATTTAGCTAATATTCTTGGACCAACCTCAGTTTACTGTTTTTTTTTTAATAAAATTTCTTTCAGTGTTCCAAAATTAATTATTTATGCACCACACCCAGTGCTCCATGCAATACGTGCCCTCCATAATACCCACCACCAGGGTCACCCCACTCCCCACCCCCAGTTTACTGGTTTTGACCATCTGCTGTGGCTCAGAAGCTACAACCAGAGAGAAGCTGACGGAAAGGTACATGGGGCTCCCTGCATTATTTTTGCAATACCTTGTGAGTCCCCAATTATTTCAAAACCCAAAGCTAAAAGCATTCAACAAAACAGATTGCTAGTCCGCCCCCACAGTGTAGAATCAGATCAAGTAGAAAACACCAGTTCACTGAAAATCTTTACAACTAAAGGCCAGTGAAGAGACCAGCCTTGCTGGTCTAGTCCAAGTAAGGGCCAACCACAACAGGGCCCCAATGACACATTCTCAGGATGCATTGTGTCCCCCCGACCACTCACTCGGGTCTGGGTTCAAAACGAAAGCAGAGTGAGTGTTTGTGAGGAACTGTTACAGCTGGTTCTTACTATTCATGGTAGTTACATCTTATAAAGTTGCCTTAATTAAACACTGAATTCGTGGAAATGGAGTGATCACCCTGGGGGACACACCGGGTTCATTTCCTATAGCCTCTGGTCACATTTTCACTGGCTAATCAATATTTAACTTGGTTCTATGTCTTTCTGTTTAATGACTCCTTATTTAGTAGATAACTTTTTATCCATTGATATTGAACTCGTAGGCAACAGAGCCGTGACTTCCATGGACACTGCCTTACCCCCATCCCAAAAGGGAACATTTCTCCCACACACATATGTCCTCTGCACCGTGTGGCATGGTCCTCTTACACCTAGGAGCACAGGACAGCATTTCCACGCTGCTGGAGGGCCACGTCAATCAGCAAAATCACCCATGGAAAGCACACAAATGCAAAAGAAAGATGGCGGTAAGTCGAGACGCCAAAAGGGCATTGTGTAAGGTAAGAGCTGAAACGAGAAAGCAGAGCGTCCCATTGTCCACCCTCAGCTGGGAACATGCACTGAGGGCAGCTGAAGTTTCCTGCCACCTGTGTATGACCACGAAAGTGCCACATGCATTGGTGGGACTCATAAATAAATTGTAGCAGGACATCAGGTTGGCAAATACAGAATTCATGCATAATGAAGACATCTTGCACTTTGTTGCCCCCCCCCCCACCGTGAAGCTTGACCTCTAGCATTCCTATCCTTGTGTGTCCCCCTCCCCAGGAACTATGTGGTCACATGTTGCAATTTTTCCTACACAACATGGCAGAGGGTGGCTGCACTCCTCCACGGTCTACGCTGGGCTGGGAGCTTCTGTTTTGTGATTGTGGAATAATTCAGCCTCCAGGTAATGAAAACCACACCCCTTGAGATCCCCCCACCATGGAAAGCCTGAATTAGCAGGAGAACCACAGCCTGTCGACACTCCCAGCTGAGCTACCAAACTCCAAGCAGCACCCACTCTCCTGGCCAGTGCCTGGGGCCATCTTGGGAGTCAATCTTCTCGATCCCATTGCATACCACCTGGCGTGGACCATGCTGGCCACGTCAAGCCTAAAAATCTCTCACAGATGACCTTGATGCCCTTAGGCAGAGCTCTTCCGCATCCATTGTCTCCCTACCTGAGACACACCTTTGTCCTTGGACACGGTTGCCTTGACTTCCAACACTGTTTACCTAATTCCCAGTGGCTCTGTGAGCCTTCTCAAACACGGCATCTCTTTCAAGAACCAAAGAGACAAAACAGAATGCCTGAAATTCTCTTGGATAAGCTTTGTCCATCAGGTGAAAACAGTCACCAAAGAAGGCCTGCTTTTTTCCAAAACCCATCGCTGTCATTTCTTGCTTGGGTTTGGAAGCATCTACATTTTCCCGTCCAGGTGGGACCAATGTGGATTGGGCCATTTCTTATATTTATATCTTGTCATTGCTACCCAAATTCTTTCTTATGCTATTATCTCTGGGTAGGGAGGAGGCAAATATTGACCAGCATGCATTGCCAAACTCTTGCTCTGTGCCCTAAAGGTCGATCAACACAACGTAGATCAGTAGCAGTACCTATTAAACAGAGCCCCTCCTTTGTCACCTGGAATGGATTAGAAAATCCAGAATTAGTTAAAATGATGCAGGCATTTATAAGCAGATTTTCCCCCGTGGACACCTAGCAGGAGGTGAGCACCACACGGGGATGCCTCGTGCATCTCAAGGCATTAAATCACACATACTCAAAGCATTAAATCACACATACCCAATGGCCCTACAATGGACGGGCCCAAACAGAGCAAACTGTCAGAAACAAAGTGTGGTATGATCACATGGGTGCCATATAATGGCAAACCACCTCTACCCACTTGCCTAGGCTCCACCATCAGAAGCGTATCCCGGGAAACAAACTACACATTGCCCAGAATGCAGTCTCGGGCTCATTATTTATGTGGTATGTTCCAGAAAGTCATGGTGCACATCCTGGCAGTGTCTAGGGTCCTCTGGGACCTCTGGGACAGCTCAGGTTCCCAAAGAAGACCAACCGTGATGTAGGGAGCTGCATTGCCAAGGGAAGCCCATGGAGCTAGGGAAGGGATGCCATTTGAACTAAGGCACCAGAACAACACCAGCCTTGCTGAGTAAGTAAATTAAAGAGACCTGTGATGCATCACTATGGACAACATGCATTAGGAATAACAGCTGGGTCACTGAGAATAATAAGCAGCCAAATGTCCCAGGTCCTACATATGCTGCAGAGAAAATGGCAACAGGCAAGCTCATTATGGGTAGAAGTCTTCATGAAAATAATAAACCAGGATTCCTTTTATCCCCTTGCTCCTGATCTTGGGATTCTTTAAAACATTGCTGGGGTGGAAGGGGCAGAATACAAGTATCAGGCACATGTGTCTGAACCCAACACAAAAGGAGAATTGCATATCATTCCTTGGAAATTAATAATGGAGCCATATTGACTGTGAGATTAGTTTAAGTCTGTGCCTCCTGGTGTGAATAAAAGGTCACCGGGTTTGGGAAAAGTCACCTTCAGGCATGGCTGTTGCCAGACAGATAAGATTACTTATTTCAGAGAAGCAGAGAGGGCTGCCCAGGCTTTCTCCAGCCACGCACAGTGATCCAGGAAAGGACTGCCGATGCATTTCTACCAGAAAGGAGCAGTGTGTCAGTCAGCTATTGCTGTGTAACAAATTCTCACATTCATTTGTTATCCCGCAGGTTCTAGGCACAGTATGACTGGGTCTTCAGCTCAGGATCCCACACAGACGAAATCAAGGTGTGGCCAAGTCTTCAACCTCCTCTATGGCTTAGAATGTTCTCCTAAACCCATGGATTGCTGGCATGACTCCGTTCTGTGTGGTTGCAAAGATGACATCCTCAAACCCTGTGGCCACCTGCCATACCCTTCCACGTGACCCTCTCCACCACAGGAGACTTTGATCTTTCAAATGTGAAAAAAGGAGACTGTTTCTGTTCCCTCAAATTTCTCTGACTTCTCCCATTGTCAACCTGTAGACCCTCTTTCAAAGGATTTGCCTGATTAGGTCAGGCCCACCCAGAATAATCATTCCTGTTCATGGATAGAAAGTCAGCTGCTTTGAAAGCTTTAGTTTAGCCATTCCTAGTCCCTCCCACATTTCAAGAGGAGTAGATTATGTGCACCAAGGAGTGAGAATCTTTGTATCATCTTAGAATGTGCCTAGCACAACCATAATTAGTCCCCAACTTTTACTTTCTATTAGCAAAAGCATGTAGAACATCCAGTATTTTTAAATATCCCAAAACAAAAATTTAAAAAGGGGAAAATGGATTAAAACACCCCCTGAACCACATCTGCATTTCATACAATCAGACACCCCCAAAAGTCTCACTACTCAGGAAAGTCATCACGGGGTTTGAATAAGGGCTGGGTCTGCCTTTGAGGGTGACACAGATCTGGAAACATGAGCCGTGGCTTCCTGACACCAGAGATTAATCACAGTCCAACAACAATCCCTAATTCTATGCTCGTTTTTGCACGACTGCATACACAAAGTTCACCCAGATCAGCAACATCATCGCAGAGCTTTAAAAATAAGAATAAAAAAGTCTCTGGTCCTCATCATCCTAGCTAAGAGAAGGACAGAATTAAAATAAAACATAGCCCAGAACCTGGAAATACTTTAGGCAGGAGCAGGGATAAACACGACAAAAATGCAAGAGCCGTTTTCGTAGGGAAGTGGTGCACACGTGACATGCCTGTGACTCTGTAGGACACTGATTGTCCATTCACCAAATATGGAAACGTTTTCATGCAGATTACTTCAAACCCTTTAGCAGCTGATGTCCACCTGGGCAATGACTGTGATGTCTCCCTTCCTAGAGTTACCTGGCCCTCCAGCGATGAGCCCCCAGGTCACAAGACACCCTGTCACTCGCAGCTTAAATTGGTGCATCATCACACCCAGAAAATATGCAGGTAGAAAGGAAGGAGCTCTGAGCTCCTTTGTCCCTTTTCTGTCCCTAAACTCACGGCAGGTCTGTAGACACGTGCCTTCCTGTGTGTCGTTTACCCGCAAGTTAAAAGCACACCCTTGAAGTTCCAAGGTCCTTCTTTCTCCAAGATAAGCCCTGGTATCCCCTCCCCAAGTCTTTGTTGGAGAAATAAAAGAAACCAAACCTCAGGCAACTGCCAAGAGCTGAGACCCCTGCCTTGCCAAAGCTTGTTGGATTTTCTGTGGTGGTCAGGTGAACCAACTCTTAACTGACACACAATCTTAGTGGGGACAATGGCAGTCTATCTCCCTGGATCCCTCTGCTGACCCCTTAAGGGCAGAGAAAGGGGATATGGACTACAAGGATAATATATCTTGATAAGGAATCCACATGCAATGGATAAATACTATATTTTTTTAAAAAAGATTTTTAGGGGCACCTGCCTTTGGCTTAAGTCATGATTGGGAGCACCTGGGTGGCTCAGTTGGTTGGGCATCTGCCTTTGGCTCAGGTCATGATCCCAGGGTTCTGGGATCGAGTCCCCTGTCGGACTCCCTGCTCCATCTGCCCCTGCTCGTGTGGTTTCTCTCTTTCACTCACTCTATCTCTCAAGTAAATAAATAAAATCTTTAAAAAAATTAAAAAATAAGAATAAAGGGGCTTTTGGATGGCTCAGTTGGTTGGGCATCTGCCTTTGGCTCAGGCCATGATCCCAGGGTTCTGGGATCAAGTCCTGTGTCGGACTCCATGCTCAGTGTGCCCCTGCTCGTGTGGTCTCTCCCTTTCACTCACTCTGTCTCTCAAGTAAATAAATAAAATCTTAAAAAAAATAAAAATAAAGGGGCATTTGGATGGCTCAGCCAGTTACGTGTCTGCCTTCAGCTCAGGTCATGATCCTAGGGTCCTGCTTCTCCCTCTCCCTCTGCCTTCCACTCTACCTATCTGTGCTCTCTCTCTCTCTGTGTCAAATAAATAAATAAAATCTCTAAAAAATAATTAAAAACTAAATATTTACTTCAGTGAGAGAGAGAGACCTCGAGATGGGAAAGAAGCAGAGGAAGGGGGAGAAAGTCTCAAGCAGACTCTGCAGTAGCACAGAGCCTAACACGGGGCTCAATCCCATGACCCTGAGATCATGACATCAGCAGAAACCAAGAGTCAGACGCTCAACCAACGGAGCCACCCAGGCACCCCAATAGGTAGACATTTTAAAATTTCATAGACAATCTGTGTCTAAGTTACACTTTCTGGTTCATACAAGAGCCACTCTATATTTTCAGTGGAAGAACAAGGAAATCAAAATCGTCCTTACTTAGGATAACCCAATTGTAGACAGCACTCTTAGCAATTACTCAGATGCACTGAGTTGAAGGCCGGTCTGATCTATCACTGCTTCTTCCTGAGAGAAATCGAATTTCCTTACATCGAAAAGGAAAGCACATGTCAAGAGAAATGACTTCTCATCCATTTGGCAGAGTCCAGCCACCCTCAACACCAGAGGAAGATCGTGAAGATAAGGAAGGTCTTCCAGAGGAAGAGGATAAGAGATAAGGTGTCCTTTTATGGGAGCACTTCATTGATTTTTATATGTATTGTTCTATCGGTAAATATTCCCTGTGCATAATGGAGGAGGGGCGTTGGGGTGGATGTACTTCCCAAATGCTCCCTGGGTGAGTCTGAAAGAGCACCCACTTCCCTTGTGCCCTTTGCACCAAGAACCACAGCTCTGGAGAACTTTCCAGACAGGGTGCCTTGGGGAAACGTAATGCATCACGCCATCCTCCTGAGAACAAAGCCATCTACCTTCACGCCATGGGCATAGCCCAATGAAGCCATACCCTACTGTCCAGCATGACTTTCCTTCTCCTCCATCCTCATTCTTCTCATGAAAGCGTGTCATTTGAGGGTCCAGGCAAATATTCAACTGCTTATTACAAGAAATTCCCCAAAGACTCATCAGATCTTTGATGCAAAGTATCAGCGGACTGTTGGTGCGTGACATTCTTGGGACCCTTCCTATCAAAAACCTCCCCTTGCTGTTCCCACCAATCATGGACTTTCTGAGCTCCTTAAATCCCATCGTCATGATGCCATGTCCTTACTAACATTTTATAGTGCATTCCATGGTTGGAGTCTTGGTCATCCATCTAGCTTTATCTCATTTTATCTCTTTAAGTTTTACTTAAGATCAATTAACTTAGAGTGTAGTATTAGTTTCCGAGGTAGAAGTCAGTGATTCATCAGTTCCATATAACACCCAGTGCTCATTCCATCAAGTGCCCTCCTTCATGTCCAACATCCAGTTACACCATCCCCCCACCCACCTCTCCTCTAGCAACCCTCATCTGTTTCCTAGAGTTGAGTCTCTTATGGTTTGGCTCCCTCTCTGATTTCATCGTTTTAACAGAAGGAATCTAATGTACAAGTGAGCATGTCCTACCTTTGTTGAGTGCAGAACAAGATCTGTGTGCCTTCCATGGCACATGTCACGATGCGATCATTCATAGTACAGGAATCCCCCCATCTGTGGGGAATACACTCCGAGACCCCACAGCAGATGCCTGACACCCCAGATAGTATCAAACCCTATATACCCTATGTTTTTATGCACACATACCCAAAATAAAGAGTAACTTACAGGGACGCCTGGGTGGCTCAGTTGGTTGGACGGCTGCCTTCGGCTCAGGTCATGATCCTGGAGACCCGGGATCGAGTCCCGCATCGGGCTCCCAGCTCCACGGGGAGTCTGCTTCTCCCTCTGACCTTCTCCTCGCTCATGCTCTCTCACTGCCTCTCTCTCAGAAAAAGAAATAAAATCTTTAAAAAAAAAAAAAAAAAAGAGTAACTTACAGGGATGCCTGGGTGGCTCAGTTGGTTAGGCAGCTGATTCTTGTTTCTGGCTCAGGTCATGATCTCAGGGTTGTGGGATCGAGCCCCACATCAAGCTGCACCCTGAGCGTGGCATCTGCTGGAGATTCTCTCTCTCTCTCTCTCTGCCTCTCCCCCTGCTTGCCCACACAAACTCTAAATAAATAAATACATAAAATATTTTTCAAAGACGACTTTATAAATCAGACACAGTAAGATATTACCAATAATAACTAATAGGAAAATACAACAATTATGGCAACATTTGTAATAAAAGTAATAGGAATGTGGTTTCTCTCCCTCCCTCTCTCTGTGTCTCTCAAAATATCTTACTGGCCTGTACTTACCCTTTTCCTTGTGAGGATGTGACATGGTAAGATGCCCACGTGATGAGATGAAGGGAGGTGAATGATGTAGGCATTGTGATGTAGGGTTAGGCCAGTAATGACCCTCAGGAAGTTCATCCACTTCCAGCCCACAGCTGACCAAGGGTAAACATATCCACGGAAACCAAAACCACAGATAAGGATGAGCCACTGTACACCGAATACATTCAGGTGAAATTATTGCTATCCTGAGATGTCAACATAATTTCATCTAAAGAAATAGAAAATAGTACCTGCTTTGGGCTGCATGTGGCTCCCCCAAAATATACATTCAAGGCTTAATCTCTGGCATTTGCGAATGTGGACTCATTTAGAAATAGAGTCTTTGCGGGACGCCTGGGTGGCTCAGTTGGTTAAGCGGCTGCCTTCGGCTCGGGTCATGATCCCGACGTCCTGGGATCGAGTCCCACATCGGGCTCCTTGCTCGGCGGGGAGCCTGCTTCTCCCTCTGCCTCTGCCTGCCTCTCTGTCTGCCTGTGCTCGCTCTCTCGCTCTCTCTCTCTCGGACAAATAAATCAATAAAATCTTTAAAAAAAAAAAAAAGAAATAGAGTCTTTGCAGGGGTACCTGGGTGGCTCAGTCAGTTAAGGGTCTAACTCTTGGTCTCAGCTCATCTTGATCGCAGGGTTGTGACTTCAAGCCCTAGGGTGGAGACTCCTTAAAACACTAGAAAGAAAGAAAGAAGGAAGGATGGAAAGAAAGAAAGAAAGAAAGAAAGAAAGAAAGAAAGAGTCTTTGCAGAAGTAATCAAAGTACAATAAGGTTTTACTGGAGTAAGTGGGCCTCTAGATCCCATGACTGGCACCCTTATAAAAAGAGAAGATATATCCATACAGACCAAAGGCCATGTGCACATGGAGGAAGACGTTGGAGTAATATTTCTACAAGTCAAAGAACACCATAAATTGGCAGCAACACCAGAAGTGGGAAGAGGGGGGAAGGACCCTCGCCTAGAGCCTTCTGAGGAAGCATGGCTCTGTGACAACTTCATCTCAGACTTCTCGTCTCCAGGACTCTGAGAGAATAGTTTTTGTTGTGGTTGTGGTAAGCCACCCAGGTTTGTGTTAATTCGCTATGGCAGTCCTAAGAAACTAATGCAGTACCCAATAAACTTGAAAATTGTACGATTTGGAAAAGTAAAGTACTTTCCCATGAAGACTGAAAAAAGATGTTTCTCAAGTTCAGAGAAATGGTGACTTGAGACGCACTCAACTTTTATAACATTTTCAATAATTCAGAAGCAATAGGCACAATTACATGGCATTTTTTGAACTCGCAAATAAAACATTAAATCAAATGATAGAACTAAATACGAAATAATATGAAGACAAAATACCCTAATCTATAAATATATGCCCTTCGGGTGGGCCTGTATCTACAGCGTGACAACACTGTATTAATAAATATTTAATAGGAACACATCTTTGGACTTAGAAGCATTGTTCCTGGTAGTGAAATGATTTTTCTTCTATAAAGTATTAATCCAACATTATTCCTAGTGGCTACAAGGGGGTATGGGAAGCCATTCTCGAAACAAAATAAAATGCCAACATAATAGCAGAAAAGAAAAGGAAGAATCCAGGTGATGGAACTTGAGATAAAGAGATGCATTTCAGGTCCCAGGGCCAGAAGGGATTTTTCCCCGAGGAACTCAGGGACAGTCCCCTCCCCAGGTATAATCTGTCCTGATCCTGAGGTCTTCTCCTGGGCATCCACACTTCTGTCCGCCCTCTCCTTGCCCCGGACTTACACCAGCCAATCCTCCCAACATGGCACATTGGATAGAGTGCACAGCTGGGCCGGCCATGGGGAGCCTCCCTTTACCTCTTCCCAGGAGGACGTTCTCTTCCCCAGAACCCTATTCCCCAACACCTCAGGTTCATTTAATGTCAGGGTCCCAGATAGAAAGCCACACTTTCCCAACCAACCCCCGCTGGAGAATGTCATACCCATCACTTGAGTGATGAGTAATCCACTCCCAATATACATGCCCTACACAAGTGTCAGCTCTTATAATGACTGAACTTACAACTCCAGAATATATTTCTTCCCCAACGAATGGAAAATGTCCTTATAAGGATTAGTGTCCCTTGCATACGTTTCTCTTAACCTCATTCCCTTTCACCCGTATCAACACCTCCTCAAGAAAACATCTCATTCCTTAGACCTCTGTACCTTCCCTCCAGCCATCTCTTAGTGATCACCCACTCCTTGCTTCATGATTCACTCTACCTAGATGGGGACCTCCCCCAAATCTGACTTAATTGCTCTAGATTTGACCTTAGGGGGCTTGGGAACAGGTCTAATGGATGTTGACCCTCGTGGAAGAGCCAGTGGAAAGGCTTTGACATTTGCAACAACACATGCCATGTTTTGTCACCCTCAAAGCCTACACACCAGTGTGAGTTGCAGAGAAACCTTTTCATGCACCCAAACGTTCAAAGGGAAATATTGAATCACACACCCTTCTATTAAGAGCAAACTTTAATTCCCAAGCCAAAATACCCCTGAGTAAAGGAGAAAACTGTTTCCCTAATGTCACCATAGTTGACACGGCCAAGTGAGCCCTTCTGGCTAAGGCCAACACTAGAATATTATTGGCAGAACAGGGCTACCTATTTCCTCTCCCTGTCTGGTCTCCTCTCCGTTGTTTCTCTTCTGACTTCCAGGGAATCAGTAGCCTGGCTCAGTCACATGTTCCAGACCAACTCCATTCTCTCAAACCTCTTTCCATTCCTTCAGAAAAACATGGTGGAACCTTGGCAATTCTTCTCTCCAAGGATGCAATTACATTGCCAGTGGAAGACCACTGGGAGACCCTCTTGCAGACGCTTGGAATTTATCATTCTCTCGCCTGTGAACAGAATTGACTTCCTGCCTTTGGATCCAGCAACTCAGATTCTAAATCTTTGAGTAGGTTGTGGCGTTCCACAATGCTGTGTGGAACATACTGGAAAGTCAGTATAAGCAAAGACTACTCAGTAGAATATGTTTTCATTTTTTTGTGAGAAAATAAGCCCACTCTTTAGGTCATTTTGTAACACTCTTACAGTGGTTAAAAAAAGAATCATGAGAACTTCTAAAGCAGTGCTTTTCCAAGGGGGGTTCTTGGGCCAACAGCATCAACACCCCCCAGGAACTTGTTCCAGATACATGTCCTCAGGACAATGTGAATCCCCAGACCCACAGCATCAAAAACTCTATTATCCCAAGCCCTCTGTGGGTTCCTGACACACACTCAAGTCCGAGAACCACCGCTTTAGGGGCTCTTTTCTCGTAAGTAGGTTAATATCCTATTTGGTGTCTGGTTTCTGGAATCACAGTCGCGTTCAAACAAACCACAATGGGCAGAAGCCATTCTCGAGATAATGACTCCGACGTCCGTGCGTCTGGTGAGATGAAGTGAGACAGACTGCTAGTAGGGAACAAATTCTCAGGGAAAAAGATAAATGACCTCTTTTAGAACACGGAGGCAGATCGAACTGCCTGTCCCACATAAAATATCCTCTTGAAAATGATGAATTTACCTTGCACTTGTCTGTGAGGAGGTTTGGGGCTGGAGACATATCAAAAACGGTCACCAGTTGGGCCTCCTCAGCACCTTTACTCCACCGGTGAGCTGATAAAGCCTACAGGCTGGCTTCCTCTTCCCTGGCATGGCCGTCCTAACCTAACAATGTTTTGACAACCCCTTCATTTTAAATGAATGATGGTGGGCATCTACCCCACAGAAATGAAATATGGATCTCAAAGACATATCCACACTCCCGTGCTCATTGCCACATGATTCCCAACAGCCACGTTACAGAAGCCGTCTATCAACAGATGCCTGGGTAAAGAAAATACACGGTCTCATATACAAGGGAGTATTTTCAGCCTTACAAAAGAAGGAAGTCCTGCCAGTTCCAACAACATGGATGAACCCAGAGGAAGATATGCTAAGGGCAGTAAGCCAGGCATAAAAGGACAGATGCAGCACAATTTCAGTCATATGTGGAATCGGAAAACATTGAACATGTAGAAGCAGAGGGTAGAACGGTGATTTTCCCAGGCTGAGGGGTGGTGGGAAATGGATGATATCGGTCAAGGGTACAAAGTTTGAGTTCCATAGGATACATAAGTTCCAAAGATCTACCCCACGGCATGGTGTATATAATGAATAGCACTGTATTGAACACTGGAAATTTGCTAAGAGAGTGGATGTCAGGTGCTCACGCCACACACACAAATGATCACTATGTGGGTAGATGGGTACATTAATTAGTCATCATTTCCATATGTATACATCTATCAAAACATGCAGGACACCTTAGTTATACACAATTTTATTTTTAAAAGAGGGACAAAAAAAATTAATACCTTGACAATGCAATGGGTAGAGAAATATCATTTCACTCTGGATTGGAATTAAAGGGGCACATCAGTTTAATATTTTGTTTTTACCCCAAGATGGTCATTCCATTGGAGAACATTCTCTCCCCAACATTGCATGAAAGACCCTTCACTTCGCTCCTGGATCATTTTGTAGAAATGATCCCACTGTGACCTTTTCCAAACTTTCATCTTGGCTCCATTTCCAAGGTACACTGAAGAGAGCTGACCTTCCACCAAATGGTGCTTTCAAAAAGCTAAATTATTCCTTCAATTTTGCTTAAAACACCCTCAAGTAGAAACCGTTAAGAAATATGTATCTTTGGAGAGTTTAGCCCACAGAAACAAACGTTCTAATATACGTTGTGTGACACATGCATATATCTTGTTTTATTACCAGGAAAGCTTCTACCAAAATGTATGTCATGGGACAGAAATTTTAAAATTCTAAGCACATTTCCCCTGGACCTAGAGTCAAGTTTTACATGATTTAATGAGAAAAGGAAAGAAACAATTCTGTTTCGACAAAAATTAGCTGGAAATGAGGAATGGCTGAACATTTGTAGACCTAGGGAGAGTCTACACTAAGCTTTATATTCACTAATTACCCAACATGTACTAAAATCCCACACTGTGCTGGGCGATGGTTTTTGCCTCACCCCAACCCAAGTAATCAAAGAACTGAGATCCTCGCTTACAATCTTTCTGTTTCATTGAGTATAAAAGGAGTACTACAAAGGAACACTACATGTTTAGTGAAATGATGGGTATTTGCATGCTTAAATTCAACATAAATGTGTTTTTCTATTCTTTTCCTACTCCTAAAATTAAAACACATAGGACACCAGTTGAACATTCACATTCTGAGTGTCCCAGCTTCACATAAGTTACCTCAATGAGTGTAGCCCTGAAACATCCATATCTTATCCCCATCCATATCTTATCCCCTGAATGAGAAAGGTAGCATTTCCCATGTAATGCCCACATGCAATAACCTTTATAATGTCATTTTCTTCAGGCCTTGAGACAACTTATGGTCAGCCAAGATGGCGTCATAAAAACCACATGTACCCTCCCATCTTAAAATAACTTGAAAAAAACCAGAAACAATATATTAAACAAAAGTTTCAGATATATGACAGTCATCCCTGAGAGAGAGGAGGCAAATGAGGGGATCCCTCCCATTTACCCCAGCTTACTGCCTGGAGAGATTCCACAGGATGTAGCAATAGAAGAAAACCAGAGGATACCTGGCTAGTACTCTGGTTTGAGCAAAGGTATTTGAGGGTTTGAGGATGCCAACTCAGGTGGAGTACTGGAAAGACAACAGCAACACAGAAAAAGAACCACAAAGACATGCAGAAGGTCCTCTTCCAAGTCTAACTACTCAGCACATTGGGGAGAAGAAAACACAGTTGTCCCGGGAGAGAATCCTTGAAAGGAGTAGAGGGAGCAATCTTTGGTACTCATGAAGGACCAGGAATAGTTATTGTTCTCCTAAGTAAGAGGAGGTGAAACCTTGTAGTACTGGGGCATTAACTAGAGTACTCCAAATAGTATTGTCTCGGGATTCCCTGGAGAGAAACAATCAGCTAAAGGCTTCTTTGATTCTTCCTAACTACACTTAAAAGCAAGGCTCCAAGGGCACCTCATTGGCTCCGACAGTGGAGCATGTGACTTTCGACTCTTGATCTTGGGGTTGTAGATTTGAGCCCCATGTTGGGTGTAGAAATTATGTAAAGAAATAAAAACCTTAAAAAAAAGAAAAAGCAAGACTCCAAAAAACATTTTTTTTTGGCAGCATCCCAAAACATTAACAATGTCTGGCATGGACCAAAAATGATCAGGCATGCAAAGTAGTAGGAATGCATGACCCATCATTAAGAGAAAATGGATACATTGAAACTAACGTGGAAATAACAGAGGTGATAGGATAAGTACACAGGGACATTCCATCTCATTTATACCAACATTCCAGATGTTCAAGAAGGTAGAAGAAAACATGAGTATGTTAAGGACAGACAAGCAAAATACAAAAATAAGACTCAAGTCTTAACTTTTTTTAACTTTTTTTTTGAGTCTAGTCTTTTTTTTTTAATTTTTATTTATTTTTTGACAGAGAGAGAGAGACAGCGAGCAAGGGAACACAAGCAGGGGAGTGGGGGAGGGAGAAGCAGGCTTCCTGCCAAGCAGGGAGACGGATTCGGGACCTGATCCCAGGACCCTGGGATCCTGACCTGAGCCGAAGGCAGACGCTCAACCAACTCAGTTACCCAGGTGCCCCCAAACTCTTATTTTATATATCTATAAAATTAAACACACAGAGAGAAAATGCCTGAAAACAAATATATACAATAAGAATAGTTTCTATTTTGCAGAAGAATAAAAAGATCCAGAGACTTAAAAGTGATATATGTTGGAAACAAAATCTTAGTGATTCCAAAGTATGTTCATTCCTTTGCATACCTGAGGATGCTGGAAGAGGAAAGTGTAACAGACTTCCAAACCACTTCAGCATAGAGCCCTTTGTTAGGAGATGGGGTAACATTTTCACAAAGGATGCAGTCTCCAAGTCTGGATGCCATAATATTGAAAGATGTCTCAATCTCTAAAATGCTGTCTCATTGAACTCAGCTCCTCACATGTATTCTGCAAGGCTTTAAAATTATTTGAGATCATTCTTCATTGCTATCATCATTGAGATAGGAAATCTCAATGTGAAACTGCATCATTAAGAGATTTAATTGTTACTGAAAAAAATTGGTTGTATTGCATTGATCTGTGATTTACCTCAGATAATAGCATCCTGAAAGTTCATCTCTTAAAAGGTAGCATATATTATTCTATCAAAGAAGAAGGAAATTGATTTGAGGAAAGAAATTGGTATTTCCTCAAATTAGTAACAAAATGAGCTGAATTCGAACAGCCTCTCATTGGATACGTTTGCACGAGAAGATGTTCTCCAAATGAAAAAGCAGTCTGTATGCAGCAAAAGGTGGATTGAAAGAAAATTTTTTTTAAATTTTTAAAATTTTTTTTAAAATTTATTCATTTGTCAGAGAGAGAGGGAGAGAGAGAGAGAGAGGGAGCACAGGCAGACAGAGTGGCAGGCAGAGGCAGAGGGAGAAGCAGGCTCCCTGCCGAGCAAGGAGCCGATGTGGGACTCGATCCCAGGACGCTGGGATCATGACCTGAGCAGAAGGCAGCTGCTTAACCAATGGAGCCACCCAGGCGTGCCTGAAAGAAATTTTTTAAAAAGCATTCCATACAGAGTGACCATTAAAACACGCAATGTGACATTTGGTAAGTCTCAGGGGGATTTAAGGGAAGAATAGTAAAATCACTTGATATTGTAGTTAACTGAATTCATCCTATTAACTGCAGTTCCTGAAACCATTGTTGCTAACATTAGCCCTTTCTACAACAGTACCTAAAACTTTGACTTCTGAGGGGCACCTGGCTGGCTCAGTTGGTAGAGCATGTGGCTCTTCAACTGGGGGTTGTGAGTTTTAGCCCACACTGAGTGTAGTATTATTTTAAAAAATAATAATAATAAAATTGGGGCATCTGGGTGGCTCAGTTGGTTAAGCATCTGACTCTTGATTTCAGCTCAGGTCATGATCTCAGAGTCATGAGATCCAGCCCTGCATCAGACTGTGCTGAGTATGGACCCTGCTTAAGATTCTCTCTGTGCCTCTCCCCAACTCATGCTCTCTCTTAAAAAAGTGAGTAAATAAATAAATTTTTAAAATTGAAAATAATAAATAAATTTTTGACTTCTGAGCACTAGCTCCACAAGATCCCTCCAACACACACAAGCAAAAATGAATCAACAAACAAACAAAAATCAAACATGCATGGGAAAAGAAGGCGAACCATCTTTGAGGTATATCTCCTGCTTTTGTTTTCATCCATGATGCCTCCATTCACCTTTCTCTACCTTTCTGTGAGTTCCGGGAGAGTTTCTTGGAAAATATTCCCTTAGTTCTGGTTCCTAGTCTGTCACAAGGCCTGGATACACCAGCAAAAGACGGGAGCGAGAGAGAAGAGGGAAATTGGCTGCATCCCTCCCTGCAACGAGCCCCTTCCCATGCATCCCATCCAAGCCTCAAGTCTGTGGTAGCTCTCCTTCTTCTTGCTGTTTTATGACTCAGATCCCTGCACTCTAGCCATGGGCTTCCCCTTGTCCTTCCCACACCTTTGAAACTGGTTCCTTTTAAAACCCATTCTAGGGAGTGCCTGGATGGCCCAGTTGGCTCAGTGTCTGACGGTTGGTTTTGGCTCTGCTGGTGATCTCAGTTCTTGGGATCCAGAGCCCAGTCGGACTCAGTGCTCAGCCCTCAGCATGGAATCAGCTTGGGAGTCTCTCTCCCTTGCTCTCTGCCACCCCCCCCCAAAATAAATAAATAAATAATTTTTTTTAAAAAAAGAAGAAAAATAAAGCCCATCCTCAAATCACAAAACTTGAACATGGCATATGTTCCCAACCAGGACCCAGTCTTACTCTATGCCTCTTTTGGAAGCAAACCTGCAGGTTGATTCAGGTTTTGCAGACCCGGGCTAAGCTGCGTAATTATTACTCTGTAATATGAGACAGATCTGCTGCCAACACATTCATTTTCTGCTGTTTTAGTAAGTCTGTTGACAGTGCTTTCTTTTTGATTATCTGAATAGCAACTGAAATGTTGGGTGATTTGAGACGATGTCTGAAGGATGTTTTGATTTATAATGACTTGGAAGAAACTCTTCACTAAAAGTACTTATTGTATGATTGGCTTAGACAGCCTGTGCATTATTTACACGCCATATGAAACCTATCATTATAAGTATAATTGATCGTGGGCTGCTCACTGCAGGAAATAAAGAACAATGTTATGTTCCTCCTGTTACTTTGGTTTTTAAGACCAATGGATGAGAGGCAGGGATGTGAAACTTTTGAACGGATTCAGGAACACTTAGGCCATTACTGGGAGTAGTAGCAGACATATGGAACTGCACAAAATACTTTCATTCTCCATTGTCCTCAAAGAAGGAAGTTTCCTACTTAACACATTTGAGAAAGAAGCCAACAGATCGATGAATTTAATAGATTTTCATTCACTCACACAATGACCACTAACATGACCAAGACTTTATTTGATGTTATACTTGCCAACGTGTGCTTGTGTGGGAGTCCAGGACCACTGGACCATAGCATTAGGAAAGCATCCATTTGTGGACATAAAAATGTACATGGAAGATATTTTTTAAAAAAGGAGCATTTGAGGACAAAAATTCCTTCTACAGTATGAATGCAGCACAAGCAAAGTGTCCCATGTTGGTGTGATATGACCAATTCCATGCTATATAAAAAATATGTATTATTAAGGGGCACCTGGGTGACTTAGTTGGTTAAGTGTCTACCTTCAGCTCTGGTTGTGATCCCAGGGTCCTGGGGTCAAGCCCTGCGTAGGGCTCCCTGCTCAGTGGGGAGTCTGCTTCCCCTTCTCCTTCCCCCAACTTGTGCTTTCTCATTCCTCAGTCTCTCAAATAAATAAAATCTTTAATATATATCTATATATATTTAGATATATATATATAGGTAGATAGATAGATATAGATTGATCTATCAATTATATATATATAGGTAGATAGATAGATATAGATTGATCTATATCTATCTACCTATATATATATATATAATTGACTACTGTCAACATGGCTTAAGAATTTTTCCAAATGGAATTTAAATATAACCTAAAATTCAGACCAAACAATTATCCTTTAGGTCCAGAGTCACAGTCTGAATTTGGGCAGGAATAAATGAAATTTAAAAACCTGCTCTGTGACATGTTTCTGAAATGCAGCCTTACACTTTTCCTGATACTCAGTCCAACTTTCTTATCTAAGATGTGTCCACTGTCTTCTAACATCCCAACAACGGCTGACTCTGGGCTGCCCCTAAAATAACAGGAAAGAGAAAACTAGAAGGGTTCACAGACAACATTCAACTCATTCTAGATGCAGTTAAAAATCAAGGAAACCATCGTGTTATTGCTCATTTTCAAACTCAGATTCTCGGCTAACCAGGTTGCTCAATCACTTTGTAAACCATCAGCATGTCATAAATCCCCACAAGAATTAGTGACAATCTTTAATAACGTGCACGGATAGGAAGGACCCTCTTCCCCTAGGTCCCCATCTCATGGCTTTGATATTTCTCTTCAACCCATTGGCAACTAAACCAAAAGGAAGACCGATTGGTCAATGTGTGCTTGTGTGGGAGTCCAGGAATTTGGG
The DNA here is from genome assembly GCA_004024625.1 of Mellivora capensis. Taxonomy (NCBI): domain Eukaryota; kingdom Metazoa; phylum Chordata; class Mammalia; order Carnivora; family Mustelidae; genus Mellivora; species Mellivora capensis. The sequence goes on from PISX010022627.1 coordinate 27,153, forward strand.
GGTATCTCCACAGTCCATTGAGCTATGGGAAACCAAGAGTCAGGGGAGGTACCTAGAAATAAGACGGGTACAGTGACTCCAGGTAGAGGGCAAGAAATGCCATGGGATGTACCTGAATGCTGGATTTCATAGAGCAGGTGGTAGGAATCCCATGTCAAAATGCAAACAGGAGAAGGAGCAAAGCGAAGATAGATTAAAAAAAGGAAGGCAGACTCAGCATGGGAAGTGAGACACCGCTGGGCAGGAGGTGAAGAGGGGCAAAATGCAGGACAGATAAACCATGTCTGGGGACCCTTTCTTGACATCTTTGTCTTCCCATGAATATGGAATCTATTGGTTAATTGAATATGAATTATCCATTTCACAATATTTGAAGATTACACATAGAATTCTAGGTGAAATTTTCAGCCAGACTTTGTTAGAAAAACAGCAATTAGGTGCATTAACCTTAAAATCAGCCAGAGCACATAAAAAATGTAGACTCCCCAACATTCAGATGATGTCATTGTGGTTTCATTTTTCTTTATAATTTTAAAAGCAGTGACTATATGGTCCAAGGAAATATGAACACTAGAAAGAAAACACACATTTAAACTTTACATATTAGAAACAAATTTTTCCCAAGTGATGATTTTAAATCCCTAAAACCAAAGGCAAACGAGGATTCTGTCTAAAAGCAGCCAAGTTTTCCAATAGAGAAAGGTTTCTCAAGTGTTTTCTGAAAAGTCCAAAGAGTTAAATACTCTGGGCTTTGCAAGCCACTGGATCTGCTTTGAAAACACTAAAATCTGTCATTGTTACAGGAAATGGCCATAGACCATACTAATAGGCAAATGAATGCATATAGTGTACCGATAAAACTTTATTTATAAAATCAGGCCGTGGGCCAGTTGCGGACCTCACTGTACGGATGGCTGACACCTGAAATAGAGCAACGCAGTCATTTCCAGGCGCCAACCAGGAGCACGGAGCAGACCCAGGCAGCCATGAAATCTCATTTGAATCATCCTTCCCCCAAAGACTTGGCTTTATTTTCTGTTTCATTCCCAGAGCAGACATCTCTGCGTCTAAGCCACACCTTTATCATGAAGTCTTTAAATTATTAATGAGGAAGGTTCTGGAGACTCTCCCAGATGAGCTTTGCTGCTCCCCTCTGCTTCTACATTAGTGACCACAATTTTCCAGGAGTCTGCCGGGACAACACCCTGCTCATTACCAGCAATCTGAAATTCCAGCTCTAAGTGTTTTTTATTGAGCAATTTATGTCAATCCCATCAAAGAGAATGCACGCTCTTGCTTGCGCTTTGTGGCTTAACCTACAAATGCAACCTAAACCAAAGAGGGGAGAGACGACAGCCAGCCTCATGGACATTCCCGACACCAAAAATGCTCCACTTGTTTCAGTCTGAATTTGCATTTTTTTTTTGATAAGGGGAATATGGAAGAATTTCTATATATATAAAACTTTTGGATTCCAGACCAGGCTTCAGTTTATGGTAAGATGAGGAAATGGACAGCCCATTTGGCCCTGTGAAAGGGACCATCCGTGACAGACGTCTCCCTGGCTTGCGCTGAAAACAAGTCCATCAGCCCAGCCCAGGCTCCCAGCCTGCCCAGCGGGTCCCCACCCTCAGGACAGGATGACGCCATTGACACATGCGTGCCTCTCTCCATGAGCCTCGTCCAACAGCAAATGGGTAGATCCTTGCCACGAGTCTCGGGCTCCTCTTACATTCCCTCCTTTCTAAAACCCTGGATGATGGGTATCAAGGTTGTTGGTGCCACAGATGCCATTTGACACACAAATGCCCCTTTCTATGATGATCACCCCAAGTAGATGAGCGTCCCTAACAGACCTGCTGCATCCCCAAACTACCCCACATTCCCAGCTAAGAAACTGCAGAGCAGAGTCCACAGAAAACCACCAATAACAGGATCCAGGGGATAGGAGTCCACACTCCTTTAAAGAAGTAGACACCCTCTACTTATTAATTTCCTCAGGCAAGGAACAATTACTTGACTCAGTACTGAGTGTCCAGGCATGCCCTAGACACAAAGAAATACAACAGAAACCCAGTACACCAGGAACGAAGCTCAGATGCAAAACCGGCTTTTGTACACTGTTTTCTCTTGGTCTATGTGTGGTTACCATCTTGTTCACCCATGAGACACTGGAGACTGTTTTTGTAGAGATTCAAAGGCGTGACTGTGCCTACACACAGACACTCCCACTGAGATACATGTGGGATGTGCATGTCTGCCATAGAATCCTCGGCACACATCCTTCTATCTTCATGTGTGTGTGATACATGTGTGTGACTTACATATATGTAAAATACATATAACAGACGCAAGGGGGAGTGTGCAGGGGTGCCCAGCTGCCTCAGTCAGTAGAGCACAAGCCACGTGATCTCAGGGTCGCTCAAGCTCCACGTTGGGTAGAGAGCTTCCTAAAAAAAGCAAACAAACAGAAGAATGAGTGTCCATACGGATATGTGGACATACATATACACATTATGTCATCATCGATTCAGATATGTACATACATTTATAATACACACATACGTAGTACATATAATCTTATAAAATAGGTGTGGGGAGCCTGGGTGGCTCATTTGGTTAAGCGTCTGCCTTCAGCTCAGGTCATGATCCCAGGGTCCTGGGAACCTGCTTCTCCCTCTCTGTCCTCCTTCTGCTCCCCTGCTTAAGGTCTCTCTCTCTCTCTCCGTCAAATAAATAAAATCTTTTTTTAAAAAAGAATATGTGCCTATGCATACATCCTTTTATATGTTTATAAATATTATATGTACACATTAAGAATGTTCATAAAAGAATATATTTAAATAATGTACACATAAAGAGAGAGAAGTGATCGATTTGTAGATACATAAACTGATACAGAGATAGAATAGATGGATGATAGGTAGATAGTAGATAGATAGGTATGGTAGATGGATGGGTAGATGGATGGGTGGTAGATAGATGGGTGGTAGACTGACAGATGATAGAGTGGAAGGATGATGATAGAGAGAGATAGATATAGGGATGGATGGATGGATGGATGGATGGATGGATTGTAGATTGAATAGATGGATGGATGGGTGGTAGAGAGATGATACATTGGATGGATGATGATGATAGGTAGATAAATAGATGGATGGATGGTTGGATGGGTAGATGATGATTACATAGATATAATGGATGGATGGATGGATGGATGGATGGATTGTATATAGATAGGATGGATGGATGAGTACATGATGATAGATAAAAGTGCAGAGACAAGGAAACTGAGGGAGAGGAGGCTATGCTGCCATCCAGAAGACCCTAAACTAGTCAGGATTTTGATCGAAATTCATTTGCTATCTCTGCTTTGCTATTTTTTTTCCCTCCAGGTGTGTGCGTGAGCATATGTGTGCACGTGAACATGCGTGGAGACACGTATACACACCACACTGCACACACACACACTCATGCACAGCACCCCCTGTACATACACCACGCCACGCTTGTGCGCACATGTGAACACACGTGCAGGAACACACATGCATACCGGACGCTGCACACTACATTCACACACATGCACACCACACACATGCATTCACACATGCACGAGTACACAGCAACCCATGCCGCATATGTGCACATAAACACAGCACACGCGTGCATGCCACACACAGGCATATGCCCACATGCCTGCACATGCCACCCACGAGTGCCAACAACACGGTACACACACGCACATCCCAGGTGCATGTACACATACAGAGTCATGCACACCACACCTTTACACACACCGCACACACACAGACGAGTACCTGAGAACATGCATGCCATGCACCAGCACAGGTCTGCACACACACACACGCCCGGACATGCATGTGGGTATGAGCACGCACACACTGCCTCCTCACTGGCCCCCCGGAAAGATCAGATGCTTGCATTTTTCTACACGTCTGTACACATGTGAGCAAACACGGTGACGGGGGACCCCATGCACAAGGGAACCGGAGTCTTTCCCCTGCATCCTCAGGACCCGGCACGCCGCTCTTCCCAGACGACTTCTCTCTTTGTGAAAATCAATTTCAAGTCGGTATTCCCTTTCTGAAATAGCGACACAGCAATATGCTTGCCGTTGAGAAAACATGATGCAACTCACTAATGTCAAGCCATCCTCAGTCGTCCCGTGGGGTTTTCTTTCCTCTCGGGAATCAAATTAAATCTCACGGGAAGCCCCCAATTACCATTCAAAAATCCACGTGCGCTCTGTGTTCACAAAGCAGGTGCAGAGATGCGTCAGGCC
>PISX010022628.1:0-31322 GCA_004024625.1 Mellivora capensis
CAAAAAAAATTAAAAATAAAGCTGCCATATGACCCAGCAATCCCATTTCTGGATATATACCCAGAGGAGATGAAAACAGGACATCAAACAGGTAACTGCACCCCATGTTCACTGCAGAATTATTCACAACAGCCAAAATTAACAACCCCAGGTGTCCATCAATGGCTAGAGGGATAAAGAAGATGTAATATATGTATGTGTGTATTAGACATATACACATGTATACATGCATATATACATATATGTCTAATATATATACACACAATGCAATGTTATTCAACCATGAGAAAAAAGGAAATTCTGCTATGTGTGACAACATGGATGAACTTGAAGGCATTATGCTAAGTGAGATAAGTCAGAGAGAGAAAGACACATACTGCATGATCTCACATATGGAATCTGAAAAACAAACTCAGAGATAGAAGAATTGTAGTTTAGTATAAACCCTGGGGCACCTGGGTGGTTCAGTGGGTTAAGCCTCTGCTTTCAGCTCAGGTCATGATCTCAGGGTCCTGGGATTGAGTCCCACATCAGGCTCTCTGCTCAGCAGGGAGCCTGCTTCCTCCTCTCTCTCTGCCTGCCTCTCTGCCTACTTGTGATCTCTGTCAAATAAATAAATAAAATCTTAAAAAAAAAAAAGGCAAGTGCTTGACAAGTTTTGATGGCCAACTTCTCCGCTTCTGAGAGGCATCTACCTCAAAGACGGCTATCTTAAACACACTGCCAGCCTTCGGACTAGATAAACAGACAGACCACCTCCCCACACTGAGGCTCCTTTGTTTTAGAGTTCCTGATTGATTTTTAAAACTATGTGGGGGCTCTTTTTTAATATTATTTATTTATTTGGCAGAGAGAGATACAGCAAGAGAAGGAACACAAGCAGGGGGAGTGGGAAAGGGAGTAGCAAACTCCCTGCTGAACAGAGAGCCGATGTGGGGCTCAATCCCAGAACCCTGGGATCATGACCTGAGCCGAAGTCAGACGCTTAACAACTGAGCCACCCAGGCGCCCCTATTTTTCCTCTTCTTCCACTTTAAATTCACGAATAAAAAGTGAGCACATATAACCCTAGACCCCCACCCTCCACCTCTAATAAAACCAGAATCCTGTGCCTGTGTGCACTGTGTGTGTCTGTCTGTCTGTCTGTCTGTCTTTGTAGCCCCAGGTGTGCTTTGCAAAGTTCAGGTCCTGTAAGCAATAAACCTCTTTTTCCTAAGTTTCCTGATTGGTTATTGCTGAAGGGCATCTTGCAATTAGAAGAACCACAAAAGCTAATCCAGCCACCACACTGGTTAGTGACGGGCTGACAACACTACAAAATACCTGCTTTACTCAGCAAGAATGCAGAACTGCCTTTTCCATTCACCACGGGGCATGCCCTTTAGCTCAGCTTGCTGCCTCGGCGCCTAACTCAGGTGGTACCACCACCTGGGAAATGAGCACGACTTGCCAGGGGTCTGCGGCACTGCCTCTGTGAGGTGTTGCCTGCAGAATCCAACCCAAAAGGTCGTAGCTGCCATCATAGTCCAGCTATCTCCCCTGAGCCAGCATGATCAAGGGTTTATAGTCCAACAAGGTGATGAGGCCACTAATTATGGAGGCCTTAACTGGTACTGATGTGTGTGAGGGCCCTTCACTCCTCAAGGCCTAGAACAGCTAATGAGGGTGGACTGGACTGCAAGGCTATTGTCACAGTGCAAGGTGAGGCTCTGGGCTAAAGGCCTGAGGAAAGATTCCCGTAGGTGAGGAGGATGGGAGACCGCTGCCTCCCATCACTGCGTCAGTGGGTCATGCTTGGACAACATGTCCTAACCCGGAAGAGTGGAATAGCCACCGGAGAGAAAATACAACAGAAGCCTATGGTCCATGTCACCACTTCACCCACCACTGTCACTCTTTGTTGCCTGACCCAATGGGATATTATGGGTCCAATCCCTGGTGTGATGTCGCTAAAAAAAGTTGATGGACAAATACAAATGCCCTGAACATCTGATGTCAGCACCTCCTAAGAACCCTGAAGAGGTACCCCAGCTTCTTGATAAGTGCAAACCCATGAAGCCCCCTGGGCATTGCTGTGGGCCATGCATACAATGCCGAGACTCTAGTTCATGCTCCTAAAAGTTTTTCCCCAAGACCCTGTGTGTAGCACGCTGGCAGAGTTCCAGACAGGTCTCTTGGACACCCTAGAAAGGAACGTGACCACCAACGAAGAGGGGTCCCAGTGACATCACCCCAAATTTTCCAGTAACAACACATAAGATTAACAGGAGAAAATCAAGAAGTTGAAACAGAGATCAAAAACTATCTTACCGGAAATTCAAAGCTTTCTTAAAGATTTCATGCAGCAGGAAGGACAGAGGGGGTCTAACTGGCTATTGCAAGGTTTTTTGTTTGCTTGTTTGAAATGGGCTCTGAATTGTCCATGGCAGGCAGCAAAACCTATCAACTGGCTGGTATCTCTACAGCCCCTAAAATCCATTATTTTCTTAAAGCCCCACTTGGGCAATATGCTCATTTCCTCTGAGATACCATAGACCCTGAGCCACCCTGGCTTTCCCATGACTGGGGCAGAACGAAAAAATACGCCTCACAAGATGTCCCTGCCACCAAAGGAAAACCTGAGAGGGTAATCAAGGCCTCCAGGAGGATGAAGAGGGGGAAAGGAAGGCAAAGGCCACCAGAGCCACCACTATTAGGACCAGGACCCTCCCTCCTAACCTGAATATTTATTGCCTGGGGCTGTGCCCATCCTTCCATCATAATGATCACTGCTAAGACTCACAGTAAGTGGAAAACGTTAGACGCCCATCTCCTGCTGCACAAAACTGGCATGGTTCAATGGCTTGATCATTTACATGACCATAGTGACCTAAATGACCCCCTCTTCATCTCCAACCCTGAAGAGACCCCATTTGACCTTGAGTCCAGAGAATTATTCTTTATAAGGTTCTCCCTCTAATTACTGTCTGGCTCTAGCACATTTTAATTGGGACTGCCAGAATCATCCGAAAGACACCAAAACTCCTAGGAAGAAATTTTCTCTGTCCCTTGAAGATATAAATCTTCCATAAGTCTTCCATGTCTCTGAAATGTAAACACCCAGGCAGTAATTAAAACTGCCCACAATCCCCTGAAACTAAAGAAGAACAATGGATGGAGAACACTTTTAAAATACAAAGTGCTATAAAAGACCTCTTGCTCAAGATCTAGTCCACCTTAATCTAGCCTCCTAAGGTTACTTGTCAAGGACAAATGCAAATCTTAAAAATCTTCAAGTATTAGTAAAAAGTCTTAACCATTGGATTGGGTAATCTTAACCTGTTCTGTCTGCTGGACACAATTTGGATTAAAAAGTTATTTACAAACTACTGAGTTTTATGTTGTCATACCTGATTCACAACTAAAAATTTAAAATGAAAGCTACAGGGTCTGTGAGTCTGTCTACATGTTTATGTATATGTATAAACTACTGTGTATACGCGATTTTTTTTCCTACCTCTGGATGGCACTGCCAAATTTACTTTGTAAAACAGCTCCATCTAACTGGCTTAAAGAAAAATAAACACTTACCAAATTAATTATTTCTAAACTCTCAGAAATGTAATAGAAACCAACCCAAATGTTTTTTCAACTTTACAGGACCTAGGAAAATCTTTGGTAGATAAAAGCTAAAGTTTGTTAGTTTAATTAAAATAGGCATGTCTTGGGGCGCCTGGGTGGCTCAGTGGGTTAAGGCCTCTGCCTTCAGCTCAGGTCATGATCCCAGGGTTCTGGGATCGAGCCCCACATCAGGCTCTCTGCTCAGCAGGGAGTCTGCTTCCCTCTCTCTCTCTGCCTGCCTCTCTGCCTACTTGTGATCTCTGTCAAATAAATAAATAAAATAAAATAAAATAAAATAGGTATGTCTTCAGAGTTACCAGCATCAATTACAAGTGTACACACGTTTATTCTACCTAGGTTTATAAGCCAAATAAGCTCATGTTATCCCTGTTGTAAAAAAAATTTTGTCAGCACGAAAAATAAGCTGTGAATAGCTCTTTTAATGTCTCACAAGATTTTCATGAGTAATCTAAATATAATTGTTAATAACAAGTACATTAAATAAATGTAAGTGAAATAAAAGCTGTTAAGTAAACTTTTCAACAATTATGTGTTATGCCTAAATAGGTTCCCAAATCTCTTTGGTAATTTATACCTTCAGTGTTTTGCTACGTTAAATGGCAGAAATTCATGAAACGTCTAGATCATTTCCAAATAAGATAAAATTCAGAAACATTAATTGTTAAGCAAACTTATCTACTCTTAATCTCTTATTCAGAGGATGTAAAAATATTTGGGTCTATTAGTAAACAGGTTTGAGCCACACTGAAAAATTCAACCATGATTCTACCACGAGGAAATGTGCTTTCCTAGAAATTTTGAAATGTATTCATAAATTTGCCATTCTAAAAAAATGCTTAGTGGACCACTTATAAGTGGTCTTATAAGTGGACCACTGGTCTACTTATAAGAATGCTAAAAGGCTTTCTTTACCTATTAAGTAATCTTCCTAGAAAACAAAGATACTATGTTTAATCAAAATAATTCCCTGTGCTTCATGCTGTCTTTATCAGGTCCTTGATGACTAAAGAAAACTAAGTCTTCTCAATTAAGAACTAAAGTGGTTGGTTTTGTTGTTTTACAGCTATGTAACTTTCTGCATTTACCTGAGAAGTCACTTTGGTTAAAAGGATAAACATCATTTCACAGTGACCTAATGATCCTATTTAATCAAGTGTATTTAAATCATTTTGATATTTTTGACAAACTTCTCAAAAATTGAATTCTAAATGAAGTCTTTCTGACCTCAGATTAGGATTTTTCAGAGGGTCCCTGATATATCTAAAAATATTTGTTCTCATAGAAAGAGAAATGAAAAATTAGGTTTATTTGACATTTTAAATTACATAGGAAGCACTATCAAATAAGAAGTGACACCATAGGGGTGACTGGGTGGCTCAGTGGGGTAAAGCCTCTGCCTTTGGCTCAGGTCATGATCTCAGAGTCCTGGGATAGAGCCCACATCGGGCTCTCTGCTCAGCAGGGAGCCTGCTTCCCTTCCTCTCTCTCTGCCTGCCTCTCTGCCTATTTGTGATCTCTGTCAAATAAATAAATAAAATCTTAAAAAAAAAAAAAGAAGTGACACCATAACCTCTCTAAAAGAGATAGAAGAACAAACAAAACCCAAAACCAAGCAGAAAGAAGGATATAATGAAGATCAGAGCAGAAATAAATCTTCGAGAAACCAAAAAATCTAATAGAATATATCAATGAAATAGGAGCTGGTTCTTTGAAAAGATTAACAAAACTGGGGCACCTGGCTGTCTCAGTTAGTAGAGCATGCAACTCTTGATTTCAGGTTGTAAGTTTGAGCCCCATGTTGGCTATAGAGATTTCTTAAAAATAAAATCTTTAAAAATTTTTTTAAATTATTTTTATTTTAATTTATTGATTTTATTTAACTTCAATTAACTAACACATTGTGTATTATTAGTTTCAGAGGTAGAGTTCAGTGATTAAAAAAAAATTCTTAAAAAAAAAATCAATAAAATTGATAAACCTTTAGCCAGACTCACCAAAAAAAAAAAAAAAAAAAAAAAAAGAGGGTGGGGCAGGGAGTGGGATCTCAAACAAACAAAATCACAAATGAAGGAGGAGAAATAACAACTGACACTACAGATGATGGCTAAGGGCTTGTTGTACAAACAGCCTAGTCAGCTGACAAGCACAGAGAGAATGTTCCTGATCCCAGTGGAATAGTCTTATTGAACGAAGAATATAAACTGGGGCAACATTTTTGGAAGATTGTTCAGCAATATTCACTGAAATACAAAATGCAGGGACACTTGGGTGGCACAGTCAGTTAAGCGTCCGACTCTTGGTTTCAGCTCAGGTCATGATCTCAGGGTCATGGGATCCGGCCCCATGTCGGGCTCCACACTCAGGAAGGAATCTGCTTAAGTTTCTCCCTCCTTCTCCTTCTGCCCCTCCCCCTTGCACACTCTGTCAAATAAATAAATATTTTTTTAAAAATACAAAATGCACATTCTTTTTGATTGACAATTTATCTCCTAGCATTGTATCTGTGAATATACTAAGCAAATCACAAGTAAAGCAGTGTTTATAGCAGGAAACAAAAATGGGTAATAACCAGGGCACCCAGGTGGCTCAGTCAGTTAAGATTCTGACTGTTGATTTCGACTCCAGTCATGATCTCATGGTCATGGGACTGAGCCCCACATCAGGCTCCAGGCTCAGTGTGGAGTCTGTTTCAGATTCTTTTTCCTTCCCCCTCTGCCCTTCCCCACTCACATGCTCATTCTCTCAAATAAAATTTTTTTTTAAATGGGTAATAACCTAAATATTAGGACATTGTTAAATAAATCATGCTCTATCCATGAAATGAGACATTCTGTAATTGTTAAAATACACTCTACACATGCACATATATAGGACGATCTCTAAGACATATTATTAAATTTTTAAAAAATCAAAGTTCAGAAAAATGACAAAAAATACAAACCGGAAAAAAAAAAAATAGGAAAGAAACCCAAACTGCCAATATGAAAATATGCTCAATCCTAGCAGTAATGAAGGACTGCTAATGATAATAAGACACCGTTTCTCCTTCAGAAAATTGACAAAAATGACTTCTGATAATACCACGTGTTGGCAAAAAAAAAGGAATAGCAGGAACTCTTACACATCAGCAATAGTATTATTCACAAGTGAAAAAGGGACCTGCCTCTCAGGACTTCTGCCTGACCAAGAGACTGCAAATGATATAAAAATGAAAAGAACTTCATTTGCTTTTTTGATAAAGTTAAAATAATGTAGATCACACATAGGCTATGACTTTTAACAAAGTATTTGAAAAAGACTTTCATGACCTCCAGGAGGAGAATCTGAAGCTATGAGGGTTGATAACTGGAACACCTGGGAGCACTCATAGCTGGCTAAACGAAGAGTTCATATTGATTAATCAGCCAATACCAGCCAAACCCAGTAGACTGGGTTTTTTCAATGCCTTGAGTGACAGAAGACACAGCCTGCTCACCCGGGGGGTAAATCTGTCACCCAACACAGTGTACATCCAACTGATCTACTGAATGAAGCAAAAGATTCAAGAAGGCTGGGCAGGTAAAAGTACAACAAAACAACATTATAGGCAACAATGTGAAACCAAATGTTTAAGTACAAATTTTCAGTGGGACGAGTATAGAATAGGAGGGCTGTGGTTTATTAGCAGTTCATGTCAAAAAGAACTGGGAGGATTTTTTCATTAGAAGACCAACTTAAATGAATATGATGTGGCAACCCTTCCACCCTTGAAAAAAGATTTATTATAGACTAAGAGATATCATTACAAGAGTTCAGAAGATGATGAGCTAATTAGGCTATCTGAAGTACCATGTTCAGATCTGGTTTCCGCATTTGAAGAAGGACATTTTAACATTAGTTCTTATGAGGCAGGTACTAAAAGCTCCACTTTATAAGAAACTCTAATTTGGAGAAAATATGGCAGCACAGTTTATAAACAGCCAAGCCAGGACTAAGCCAGGACTCAAACCAAGGTCTCTAAATGTAAAGCCCTGGCCCTTGATTATGACATTCTACCACTCCCAAATGGAGGGCAGCCAAAGAAAAACCAAGCTGGAGAAGAATGTTCCAACAGTGAGAAGCACTGGGAACAGAACTCCTGCAGCAAACAACACATGGCACATTCCTATGATTTCAGAAGTTGAACTGGGCCCAGAAGGCTGATATAAACAAGTCAACAATTGGTTATGAAGATAGAAAATAAAAATGAGAAACGGAGGGTTGCTGGAGGAGAAGTGGGTGGGGAGATAGAGTAACTGGGTGATGGGTATTAAGGAGAGCACATGATGTGATGAGCACTGGGTGTTAGACACAACTACTGAATCATTGAACACTACATCAAAAACAAGTGTATGTTGGCTAATTGAATTTAAATAAACTTTAAAAAAGAAAAATGAGAACTATGAACACTTTAACAGTCACATAATGGCTATTAGTAGATATAGTCAATAAACTGACATCTTGAGGAAAAACTTACCCACTGCCTCATCTGAGCCATCTGTGCCCTGTTCCACCACCTAGATTATTCTGGAAGTTCATCTATGGTTAAAAAAAAAAAACAAAAAACAAAAAAAACCACACAAGCAGATGGAACTCTGGGGTCACCTTTGGTCTAAGGTAGAACTCAAACTCAGAGAGGCTCAAGTGAGGCAGGTAGGTAGACCAACCTTGAACTCCCCAGTTTATAATTACTCAGGTGTTTCCAAACCACCAGAGAGAGCAGCATGAGGAAAAAGTAATGCTAAATGCTCCAGCAGGAAGTGATCCAAGTTCATTTCATGTGGCTGAATCCCATGAATTTTCCTTTATCCGCTGCAAAGGAGAAAGGCACTTACTACATGAGGGAGCGAGGCTATGAGCCTGGAGCTACCGGCACCATTTTGCTACCACAGGAGGAAGGTCTAACTGGTAATAAAGGCCACACAGAGGAAAGCATTGCTGGGAGCCTGAAAGAGAATCCTAGTGTGAATGCTATCTATACTAGCTATTTATTGCTATGTAATGAATTACCCCAAAACAAAGCAATGTAAAGCAACCCACTGATTATCTCACGGGAGCTGACAGGCAGGAAAGCAGTGGGACCCAGTTGGGTGGTTCTAGTTCAGCAGTTAAGATAATGACCAGGAAGGACTACAGTCTTCTCAAAGCTTTATTGGGGGAAGAGCTGCACTCATATGGCCTGTCCACAGGTCACAGAGAACACCCACGTTCCAAGCTCGCCCACGTGATCTTTGGCAGGTCTCAGGTTCTTGTTGGCTGGAAACATTTTTTTTTGTCACCTGGGCCTCTCCATGGGGATACTCACAAGATGGCAGCCTGACTCTCCCAGATGAAGAGCTCTAGGACAATGGGAGCGAGCGATGGCAAGCCAGACAGAAGTCACAGTCCTTTTATAACCTAATCTTGGAAATGACATCCCACTCCTGTAGCCAGTAGCCATATTCTACCTGTTGGAAGCAAGCCTCTAGATCCAACCTTCACTCAAGGTAAAGGGATTACACAGGGCATGAATACCAGGAATAAAGGATCATGAGGAGCCATTTTGGAGACTGTCTAACACAACATTATTGGAGACTCTGGATGGGAGCCAAGCCATGTCTGAAGACAGATACTTCTGGTCTTTTCAGTTATGAGAGTTACTTTTCTTTGCTGCAATCAGTTTGAGTAGGGGTTCTGTCAACTCACCTGTACCCAAGGGGTCCTTCACTATTATGTTAATATACATACTGAAAACAAACACTGTCATCAATAAAACCAAAGTGGCAATGGTGAGGTCATCAAAACAAGTTTTCCCTGGATTGGATGTGTAAGCCAACCCATATTCTTAAATGTCCTGTGTGATCTTTGAGGATATTTTTGGATTTATTCTGCCTGGATTTATTCTGACATTCTGATATTCTTTTCAGCTAATTTAGCATGCCTGTGTCATTGCGAGAGCATGCCAAAGTCAGAATTTCACTGCCAAAAAAATGATGGTGAATAGAAATCCACCATCAGGAGTGCAACTAGTTTGACCTGCTATTAACACTCCAACCATGAACACAGAAAGAAAAGCTTGAAAAAAAAAAAAAAAAGGAAAGTTAAAATAAGTTTAGCTCAGTTAAAGGCAAACAATAAACTCAAATTTGATGGGGGTTTTTTGTTTGTAGTGCCTAAGAAAATAGTGCCTATATACAAATGATGTGAAAATCTGTCAAGCACTTGCATAATTTTAGTAGGAAGATAAGTTATCGTGTATCTATGGCTGAGGAACTATGAAACAGACAATCCTAAGACTTGGGAATCTTTCCTTCTAAACCCATCCTTAAAATGGACTGTAGTCTCCTTTCATCCACAGTGTCACTTTCTTGGTTTCAGTTATGTGGTTCAAAAGCAACTGGTCCTGTGACACATGGTCAGAAGGTCAAGGGTAGTCTAACACTACATCCTAGTACCTACATTGTTCTCACCTCAACTCACAGCACAGGCACTTTATCTCACATCATCACACGTGTGAGCACAGGACCATATTTTGAGAAAGAACACACTGACATAACTTTTATTACAGAATAGTGCTATAATTGTTCTATTTTATTCTTGTTTATAATTAATAATTTATAATTAATAAATTTATAAGTGTATAATTATATTTATATTTATAATAATATATAATAATTTAACAATTTATAATTTAAACTTTTTTCCAGATATATATGTATAGGAAAAAACGTGGTACACATAAGGTTCAGTACTTTGCATGGTTTCAGGCATCCACTGGGGGGAAGTGAGGCACTTGGAACATATCCCCTGTGGAGAAGGTGGGGAAGTCTTCTGTATTCTATTTAGCAACCAGTCATGGTAGAGGATGTCACTCAACCGTGAGGAAAACTGTCAGATTAATCTGTTTGCTTTAGAAAGCATAATGTGTGTAGTATTGCTTATTATTTTTAACAAATTTCACTAATTATCTTCTTAACAGTACATATTCAGATGCACAGTGGTGTTGCACTTCCTTCTAAATCAGGTATTGTCAAACTTGACCATGCTTCCAAATCATCTAGGGGCTCATTACAACACAGATGGTTGGGCCTCATCCCCAGAATTTCTGATAGTTAGTCTGGGGTGATGGCTTAAAACCTGCATTTCTAGCAAATTCCCAGGCGATGCTGCTGGTGGTGACTGGGGACAACCCCGAGTCCCAGGGTACTCTCACAGCTACTTGCAGGCACAGTGCTGATTCCCACAGCCTCTAGGGCTCCCACATTCTGGGCACTAAAACTCCGAGTTCTTATCCAATAGCCTTCTTTTTCCACTCCTGACACTTCTAGCTTCCATGAAAGGCAACCTGTGGATGCTACTAACTTCCTCAAAGAATTTTAGATTTCTCAGTCCCTGAAGGATTTTTACAGTTTCGCTTTAAAAAGTGGAGGTGCACAAAGATACAAAGGTATTGATCCAAAGGGGCACCTGCACCCCAATGTTTATAGCAGCAATGTCCACAACAACCAAACTCTGGAAAGAGCCTAGATGTCCACCAACAGATGAATGGATAAAGAAGATGTGATATAGGGACACCTGGGTGGCTGGGTCGGTTGGGTGTCTGCTTTCTGCTCTGGTCATGATTCCAGCATCCAGGGATTGAGTCCCACATCGGGCTCCTTGCTCAGCAGGGAGGCTGCTTCTGCCTACCACTCCCCTGCTTGTGCTCTTTCTGGCAAATGGATAGATAAAATCTTTAAAGAAAAAAAAAGATGTGGTATATATACACAATGGAATATTAGCCATCAAAAATAATGAAATCTTGTCATTTGCGATGATGTGAATGGAACTAGGGGGTATTATGCTAAGCGAAATAAGTCAATCAGAGAAGGACAATTATATGATTTCACTCATACATAGAATTTAAGAAACAAAATGGGAGCATAGAGGATGGAGGAAAATATAACAAAACATAATCAGAGAGGAAGAAACCTTAAGAGACTCTAAACCATAGGAAACAAACTGAGGGTTGCTGGAGGGGAGGTGGGCGGTAGAGGGGTGGGGAGAATAGGGTACCTGGGTGATGGACATTAAGGAGGGCATGTGATGTGATGAGCACTGGGAGTTATATATAACTGATGAGCTACTGAACTCTACTTCTGACACTAATAATAGACTATATGTTAATTAATTGAATTTAAATTTTTTTTAAAAGTGGGGTATGGGTACCATCTGACCTCTTGTTGAAGGAGCAAAATTGGAGCTGGATCTTTAATAAGCTTAAAACACTAGCAAGAGAGTAGAATTTTGATTATATAGCCTAAGAAAATTTTATTACCTAAAAGATATTATATCAATTAAGTTATAATTTTTTTATTGTAGTAAACAATTGCCTGGAAAAAAGTTTTAAAAAAATGAACAAACTAGATTTTAGTGCTATTCAGGGACAAGGATTTCTTTTTCTTTTTTTTTTTAAGATTTTATTTATTTGACCGACAGAGATCACAGGTAGACAGAGAGGCAGGCAGAGAGAGAGGAGGAAGCAGACTCCCCGCTGAGCAGGGAGCCCAATTCGGGGCTCGATCCCAGGACCCTGAGATCATGACCTGAGCCAAAGGCAGAGGCTTTAACCCACTGAGCCACCCAAGTGCCCCGGGACAAGGATTTCTTAAGTATATTTTTTCTTTTTGCAATTTGTGTTCAGACAGAGCCCAGACATATAATCAGACTTCAAGGAGAAAACATTCAAAACAGATGAAATAATTTACTTTATTAATTGCACAAATAAATTGCTAAGAAAATTTGAAGTTGTCATCAACTGTAAATGAATAGAAAAAAAAGGTTTAAAGAGATTCTACATTTCTTTGCCCTCATTCACCAGAGTGCTAAAACAACTTTTTCAGAATCTCTCAGAATTAAAGACCATAGAGGGTGGTTTCCATGGGTTTCCAATGAGAACACTGCGGTCTTTATTTTTATCTCCATGTGAAATAGATCTTCTGCTTGGTTCTTTTATTTTCACTTCTTCCCGTGTTAGGGCTTTCCTTCTCTGATGAAGGGTTAAATAGGAGGACTAAACGGCGCTGGGCGGAATGGCTATGTTTTCCACTCTGTATACAGTACTTCAGACGTGGTTGAGCATCCCAACTTACCAAGTAATCGAAGTCTCACCAGCTAGCGCTCCCTAATTTATTCATTCACACAGACACTTATTAAGTACCTGGTAGGTACTGGGGATGCAAACTTATAATATACCAGCCCTGCCTCAAGTCCACAGTCTAGGGAAAGAGACAGCCACAAACGGGTGGCTGCAGAGGCGCAGGCTGAGACCCAGCCTCAGGAGTCAGAGCACAGGAGTGTCAGCTGCCATCCTGGGAGTGGATGCCATCGCTCTGGGGCTCTGAGTAGACTGCAAGCTAGGAAAGGACAGGACCTGCGGGAACACCAACATTTGCGGAACAGAGAAACAGAGCGGTGGGCGAGGAGATCAGAGCAGGTGAGCAGCAAGGGTTACACCACAGAAGCCAAAGGGGATGTTTCCAGAAGGGAAAAATCTCAACAGTAACACACAGTGGGGAGGGCGAGTGAAATAGCCTGGAAATTATTATGACTCAATTTGCTGACAGCCTCACAGAGGTGATGTCAGGGGAGAGATGAGGAAGCTCAAGGCCAGAGCTGGGGGGTACCTGTAGGAGGATTTCAAGGACAGGAAGAGAGGAATCTTTTTTTTTTTTTGGAGTGGTTTCATTTTATTTTTTTTTTAAATAAAAATTTATTTTTTATTTCTTTTCACCGTAACAGTATTCATTGTTTTTGCACCACACCCAGTGCTCCATGCAATACGTGCCCTCCCTAATACCTACCACCAGGCTCCCCCAACCTCCCACCCCCCACCCCTTCAAAACCCTCAGGTTGTTTTTCAGAGTCCATAGTATCTCATGGTTCACCTCCCCTTCCAATTTCCCTCAACTCCCTTCTCCTCTCCATCTCCCCATGTCCTCCATGTTATTTGTTATGCTCCACAAATAAGTGAAACCATATGATAATTGACTCTCTCTGCTTGACTTATTTCACTCAGATTAATCTAGAAGAGAGGAATTCTTTCCAGACTAAACAGATGATGAAAAAGCATTCCTGGCTGGAAGAAATGGCTCCCGTTAAGGGCAAGTAAGGGCAAAGGAGTATTTACCATGAATTAAATCTTGGTCTTCAGGCCTCTAACCTGCCTGGACTCTGCCAGGCCCTGGGAGAGGCCCTAGTCATGGGCTGACGTGGGCATGTTTTCGTAAAATTTGCAAAAGAAAGATATTAGAGCTGCAATTGGTTGAGACCACTGTCTCTTCCACTCTGGCTTCCCCTCCTAGTTCTCTTGCCAGTTATGTGTGAGTGAACACCGGCTCTGGGGATCCAGCTAAAGAGAAGAAGAAGATATATCTGGTTTGAGTTTAATGGTTTATACTTAAGTGGTTTACAGTTACCTCCATATAGAGCTAAGCTTGTTAACTGTCCCCATATAAGAATATCTTCCTGGAACATTCCTACCATCTACCCTGACTACTAAACCGGGATCATGATCAGGGGGCCCAAAGGTCATTTGTTTGACCATATGATCATGCCTTAGGGAGAAACTAAGTTTGAAATGTAGAGAACCAGAAGCTAGACTATGGAAAATTCTTCCAACCTTCATAACTTACAGATGAAGAAACTTGTCCAGAGGATTTCCCAAGTTTTACAAGTTAATTCTAAAGTTTGAAATTATATTACCAATAATGAATTATAAAGCTATAAATAACTTTTTTAAACTCTTGTTTTAAAAAAAAAAGGAATTTTAATCAAACCAGACTAAAAGGAATGATCTACTTATGTATCATAAGGTGCTAAATCCACAGCTAAATCCCGCAGTATTTTGAATACTCTCCATGGAAGCAAAAGGATGGAGACAGAGAAAACCAGTGGGATTTGACCAGCTCTGACTGAGGCAAATGATTTTCACCCAGGCACCACTCCCCGGGACTTATTTATTTCTATGTTCATCAGCTCTGTCCCCTACCAGGATGTAAGCTCCTTGAGGTCAGCAATTTGGCCATCAGTGTTACATCTGTGTAAAAACAAAATTCTAAACCTCGGAACCTGATTCAACCTTGGTTAAGATTATTGTTGAAATCAGAGGTTACACATTCCAAAAACAGTTAAGGAACTTTAAGAAAATGAAACTACTATTATCACAAAGGCTTTAAGAATACCAAGCCCAGAGCGAGTCTTCGGCTCAGGTCATGATCCCAGAGTCCTGGGATCGAGCCCCACATAGATAGATAGATAGATATGATATATATATAAGATATATATATCTTAGCCAACGTGGACTGAAGGACCTTTCAAGTCAAATCATAAAATTGGGTTGTTTGCTACAAGTGTTCTCATGAAATTCTCTTTTACCTGCAATGATTTACTGTTACATAACCCTCAACCTGGATACTTGTGCCTACAACATTTGTTTTGCTGGACAAAACTGAATTTACTAATGAGTACATGTGTTGTGCAAAATTTGATTTGTGATAAATCTTGTATTGTTTATACTATTGTTCCGATCTTATTGCAATTAACCAAGCCAGCACTATAAGAAGTGGCAGGGGGCCTGGGTGGCTCAGTCAGTTAAGTGTCTGCCTTCCACTTGGGTTATGATTTCAGGCTCCATGCTCAGTGGGAAGTCCACTTCTCCCTCTCCCTCTGCTCCTTGCCCCCACTTGTGCTCTCCCTCCCTCCCAAATAAATAAAATCTTTAAAAAAAAAAAAAAAGTGGCACAGATTCAGTTGAGGTTAGAATGGAAAGGTGAACTTCTCTTCACATAAGTCATGTAAGTTGTTTGTGGGGGCTTTGTTGTTTAAATGAGGATAATAGTGGAATTGTTTTTGAAATACAATGGAAGACATTTTCTTCCACCTGGATTCTAGTATCTAAGAAGAGTGTGAAATACTTGGTAAATGTTCAGTAAATGTTTGTTGACCAACTTGTTGACTCCTTATTAATACGGAGAGGAAAATATTTGTTAGAATACAGATCAAATGGAGGTAAAACATTAGAATAGACTTTTCCTTGGGTTCTCAGCAGTTAATTTTCATTAATTTTCTTCAAACCTTGAATATAAATGACTGTACATTCTCTAATCACATAAGAGCATTATGGAGGAGGCAGAATCTGGTCAAAGATGAAATGGCAGTCATTAACCACATCCTTTAAAATTGCTGGCCCCAACAACTGCTTTCAGCTTAGAAGAGGGTTAAGCATGTCATAAAATAAAGCAGTAAATCAGGAAGCCACTAGGGGGCCACAAAGGGCCAGGAATTTATAGAAGAGCCAACCAACAAAGTCTAGTGAGGAGATAGGAATGACCTAACTCCTTCTTGGGCCAAGTCTGCATGACCCAGAAGGCCAAGGTAAAAACCTTGTTCCAAAAAACTGAGAAAGAGCTGGGGACTTAAAAAATGTCGATCCAGAGCGGCAGAGAATAAAGTAGGAAACACACAAAAAGCATGGATACAAAGATCAGAGAATATGTTCCTAGGAATGTTAAATGCAGGATTGGAAACTTCAAGGGCCATAAAGAATATGCAAAAACCGAAGTCATAATTCACTAGAAATTCACAATTCTGAATACAGAAAGCAGAGGGTACACAGTCCAGTAACCCTGGGCTGCTCCACTCAGCCTGAGCTAAGAATGGATCAAACCACCAGTAGTGACTATACATTCCTGAACTGAGTCCTCCAGTAAAGAAAACACATTTCAGGCAATCAGGACTGCTCTAGCTTTCTGCATTGCCCATCGTCCCAGAAGGCAGTAGCCATTTACTGTGCAAACTGTGTGATCTCAACCTTCCTCATCTGAAGATAAAGACAGCAGTCCAAGGCAGTTGACATTTTATGTGATGGATTCAATAGTGGCCTCACATTATGGAAGACTCAGTTCTTGAAGGTTGATCCAGACAAGTATCAAACATTTCTGTTGTCTCAAGCTGGCACAGTTCACAATGCATTCAACCAACCAACCTTGAAGTTACAGGATTCTTGACTAAAGTTGGTTGGAGCTGAGGAGAGGTGAGGTGATATACACATTCACTTCATTTCAAATTCTTCCACACAAACTGAGACTTTAATATTTTTGCTAAACTGTATAAAAATTCCATTAAATAGGTATCATTTAAATTAATCAAATGAGTCTCAGGCACAAAGGACTAGAGTAGACCTTGATCATTTTATCTGTCAGCTATTGCTGTGTAATGAAATGCCCAAAACTCAGAGGCTTAAAACTACCACCATTTGTTAATTCTCACTCATCTGCCAGTTAAGCTGGGAAGATGGTTAATCTAGGCCAGGCTTGGCTGGACAGTTCTGCTGGTCTCAGCTGGGCTTACTCCTGCGTCGATAGCCAGCTAAGAACTGAATGGTCCAGCTGAATTTAGCTCTGCTTCCCTAGTGTTTCATCCTTTTTCTTGATTAGGAAGCCAGTCCATCATATTCCTCTCATGGAAGAACAGAAGTACAAGAAAGCAAGTGGAAACACTTAAAACTCTTGAGGTCCAGGCTTAAAACTGGAGCACCATCACTTCCGCCTTATTCCATTGCCCAAACCAAATCACACACTCAAACCCAGATTCCAAGACAGGGCAACAGAGTCTACTATCTGACATATACTATGTGCTTCTTAAATTGTCTCCCCCAACTAAAACGTGAATACTCTAAAAATAAGGATGCTGTTTGTCTTAACATTTTACTGGAGAGGAGATTAAGGTATGGAGAGGTCACACAGATGTGAGGTGGTAGAGCCAAGAGTTGAACTAAAAGCCTGGCTCTAAAGTCCATACTATTAATCACTACATTAGATTACCTCCACTAATAAAAGAAATGAAAGCAAATAGATGCGCTAGAAGATTCTGGGCTCTAAATTAAACCTAAATAATAATGGCTTTTTTTCCTGAAGACCGAGTGTCTATAATAAGCATCAAATCACTGTTTATTATTGGATCAGATGGAAATACAGACAAGAAGCATTAAGAAAACTGCATTTATTATAAAAGCTAAAAGCATCCATGAAACAATCCTAAAAGGTCATCTTGTCCATCCCTCTACCTCCAAGCAGGGCACATATCAGCCTTATTAGGAACACCACAGTCAGCTGTGATTTTTAGTCTTCAGAGATTATTTCCACAACCACCTATGGAAAAGCATGTGAGTGTCTCATGATTCAGTCAGTGAGTTTTCTTTGTTAGACCTAAATTGTCCAATTTAATTGCACTATGACTTGTATCAGCTCTTCTCTGTAAAATTTAGATCAAGGGTTGCAAAGTGGCAGACTATGGGCCAAAACCAGCTTACAGACATATTTTTTTTGCCTGTACCAACAAAAATGTTTCAGTAGTTGCCAACATTTAAAAATAGGGAGAGTTATATTTTAAAAAACCCAGATCTTGCTGAAATAAGTTGAAATAAGTGAAAGGGTTTACTTATAATCAAAATTATCTAGTCTTTGAAAGTTTGAAGAAAGTCACAAAACCTTCTGAATTTGATGTTTTCTTTAGGGGATTATGTTGATAACTGATTTCAACTTATTTAAGGAACATAAAACTTTTTTCTATTTATTCTTAGGTTAATTTAAGTAAGCTTGTATGTTCTATGAATGTAATAATTTAAACTAAGTCTTCAAATGTATTGACAAGAAGTTTTTTATAGTATCCTTTTACTATCATAATGTCTACAGCATCTATAGTTCTATTTCCCTTTTCATTCTTATTATTTGTTCGTATCTCCTTTTTTTCCCCTTGTATGGGAAAATTTTGCCTGAAGTCTATTTTACTGTTGTGAACCAATTCTTGGTTTAATTTATCTTCTCTATTGTATCTTCAATTGCTGTGTCAATAATTCTATTATTTCTAAATTGCTATATTTCTTTGGGTAGGATATGATAGTTTATTAAATTTTTCACATTGGAATCTTAGATCATTAATGTTGATCTTTTCTTATAAACATTGAAGCTGTCAATTTCTGTCTTACAACTTTTGATATATTTTATTGTTGTATTTATATATTTATTGTTCTATTATATTTTGAATATTTTATTGTTCAACACTAAATAATTTTAAATTTACATGATTTACCCATGAGTTTGGAGGACTTGGGAAACTGCCACTTCTCATCCATGCCAAACCTCTTTCTACTTGCCTTCTAATCCAGCAAAGCCTGAAAATATAAAAGCTTCATAGGTCAGATTCCCTTATAGCTGAAAGTGAGTTAAGTTCTTCCACTGGATGCACCTACACATGATTTGAAAGGGAGAACAGAAATAAACATCATCAAAGGCAGTCTTCAAGGATGGCAACACAGGAGGCTCCTAAGCTCCCCTCCCCCGCCCCCCCCAGACACAATGAATGAACAACTACATGGGGAGCAATTCCCTCTGAAAGAAATCCAGAAACTACCTGAGCAACTCCTACACACTGGGCAAATGGAAACAACACCACATCAAATGGGTAGGAAAGGCTGACACATACTCTGGCCACCAATGCCACTGCAGCACAGTGCCATGCAATCCCAGCTTCTCTCTGGTAAAGTGTTTGCACTCCACAGTTACAGCCCCAACCTTAAGACTCCCATGTTAAGGAGTCTACTCCTGCTTCCACAAGCCAAGAGGGCTTGCATCCATGAGACCCCCAACACCAGTGTAAGCAAAGCAGCAGATAACAGGCATTAGCACTTGCTAACCCCCTGGGGCTCAGGGCAGATGCCATAGCTATCTCCCAGCCTTTTCCTGAAAGGGGTCTATTTGCATACTTGAATAGCTGCTGTTGAAGTTTAGCATACATCTAGGGACTTGTGATTCTCTGGTGAGAGCAGGGAGGTCTGTGGACAGTTCCCCTACTCTTTTACTCTAGCCCACTCCAAGTCACCAGTAGCTCCATGGAAGGAGTTTGTATATACACGTGGTGCCCCAGTTTTTGCTGCTGCCTCCTGAAAAGCAGCTTCCTGGGTCACCTGGCTCTGACAGCCAATGGGGCTTGCATTCAGGAGTCCCAAAGGACTATAGCAAGAAAAGTTCTTAATAAGCTCAGGAGAACCTTCTCACAGCAATATGCCCAAGTCCAGTGCAGAGGGAACAACCAAAAATGTCTAACTCACAAATCTTCTCTGGAAGGGGCCTACCTACATTCTCCCAGATGCTGCCTTAAGGTGGGTCAGGCTTCCAAGTGGCCTGAATCTAGATGCTGACTGCGATCCTCCCCTCTTTAGGACACTGGTAGGTCTTGGCATATCCTCAACTACTGGGAGCCACTAAGAACAAGGAAAGCAGCTTGGACAATCACAAAGATTTGAGAGACACCCAGGAGCCAGGCTTCTTGATGAGGTTTATCTCCCATACAAGACCACTCTATCAAGAATAAAAGAGGTGTGGGGCGCCTGGGTGGCTCAGTGGGTTAAAGCCTCTGCCTTCAGCTCAGGTCATGATCTCAGGGTCCTGGGATCAAGCCCCACATCGGGCTCTCTGCTCATCAGAGAGCCTGCTTACCCCTCTCTCTCTCTGCCTGTGTATCTACCTACTTGTGATCTCTCTCCCTCTCTGTCAAATAAATAAGTAAAATCTTAAAAAAAAAAAAAAAAAAAAAGAATAAAAGAGGTGGCTATTTTATCTAATGCACAGAAACCAACACTTAGTAGTCCAAGGAAAAGAAGGATATATTCCAAACAGAAGAATAAGATAAACTCCTGAAACAGATCTTAATGAAATGGAGAGAAGTAATTTACCTGACAAAGAGTTCAAAGTCATGGTCATAAAGATGCTCACCAAAATCTATGCATGAACAAAGCAAAAATTTCAACAAAGAAGACAGTTTAAAAGTACCAAACAGAAATCTAAGAGCTAAAGAACACAATAACTGAAATGAAAAGTTCAGTACTGGGTTTAAACAGCAGAACAGATCAAACAAAAGAATGGATCAGTGAACTCAAGGACATGATAGCAAAAAAAACACAAAGAAAAAATGAAAAAGAGGGAAGAGCACTTAATGGACTTTTGGGATACCATATTAAAAAACAAACAAACAAACAAACAAAAAACCCAACCAGATCCACATTGTGGAAATCCCAGAAAAAGAATTGAGAAAGTAAGATGCAAATAGATTATTAAAAGAAATAATGGCTGAAATCTTCCCTTGCCTAGCGATTAAAAAAGACATCCAGATCCAAACCCTAAGAGTATAAGTTCATCTCAAAAGAGCCTATTTAGGGACGCCTGGGTGGCTCAGTTGGTTAAGTGGCTGCCTTTGGCTCAGGTGAGGATTCCAGCGTTCTGGGATCAAGTCCCACATCGGGCTCCTTGCTCGGCAGGGAGCCTGCTTCTCCCTCTGCCTGCCACTCTGCCTGCCTGTGCTCGCTCTCTCTCCCCCACCCCCTCTGATAAATAAGTAAATTTTAAAAAAAAAAAAAAAGAGAGCCTATCTAAGGGGCACCTGGCTGGCTCAGTCAGTGGAGCATGCAACTCTCGATCTCGGAGTTGTGGTTACAAGTCCCACACTGGATGTAGAGATCACTTAAAAATAAAATCTAGGGGCCCCTGGGTGGCTCAGTGGGTTAAGCCTCTGCCTTTGGCTCAGTTCGTGATCTCAGGGTCCTGGGATCTCTGCTCAGCGGGGAGCCTGCTTCCCTTCCCCTTTCTCTGCCTCCCTCTCTACCTACTTGTGATCTCTGTCAAATAAATAAATAAAATCTTTAAAAAAAATAAATAAAATTTAAATAAACAAACTCAACCCAAGATGGTCAAAACTTGGGAGGGAATCTTAAAACCAGTAAAGAGCAAAACAAAACAAATTGTACGATAGAAGAGTAATCCCATCAGCATATTTTTCATCACAAATTTTGCATACCAGAAGGGAGTGGGAGGATATGTTCAAAGTATTAAAAGAAACAAACAAAAAAAAACTGCCAACCTAGTATATTCTGCTTAGCAAAGCTGTCTTTCAGAATTGAGGGAGACACAAAGAACTTGAGAGACAAGCAAAAGCTGAAGGAGTTCCTCAGCACTAAACTGGCTTTATGGGAAATGTTAAAGGGAGCGCTCTCAACTGAAACCAAAGGATGCTAATCAGTAACAGGAAAACATATGAAAGTATAAAAGTCACTGGTAAAAAAAAAATAAAAAGTCACTGGTATAAAGTCACTAAATACCTACTTAAATGCAGAATATGCTAATGTTGTAAAGGTGGTGGGTAAATTGCTTATAACTCCAATATAAACATTAACAAAGGATTAAAAATAACTAATTAAATAACTTATCCATGGATATACAAAGTAAAAAGATGTAGTTTGTGACTCCAAAAATATAGAGCTTTTGTAGGACTACTAAGTTATTAACAAATTAAAATAGACTATTATAAATATGACATGTTGTTATGTAATCATGTTAAATACAAAGCAAAAACCTACGGTAGATACACAAGAAAAAGAAAAAGGAATCTAAGCATACCACTACAGAAATGAGCACATCACAAAGAAGAGAGGAAGAAAAGAAAGACCAAAACAGGAAGTCAATTAATAAAATGGCAATAGTAAATCCATACCTAGTGATAATTAGTTGAAATGTAAATGGACTGAATTCTCTACTGAAGAGATAGAGTAGCTGAATGGATTAAAAATAATAATAATAATAAGACTCAACTGTATGCTGCCTAGAAGGAACTCACTTCACAGAAAGAGGGGAAGATGAGTAGAAAGATCTTGAGCTCACCTCCTCCCACAGACACACCAAGTCTCCAAATACTTTTAGTGCAAGCATAACCTGAATCCACAGCTAAAGATTAAAAAAAAAAAAAAAAAAAGCCATAAAGGCAGAGATGCAGCTGATGCAGTAGCCTACAAGCAAGAGGAATATCACAGTCATGGAAGTTCCCCCTGAGGAGTAAGGGATTTAAGCCACACATAGGACACTCCTGATCCTGGGGATCTGCACTAAGAAGATGAGCCCCCATAATGTCTAGCTTTGGAAATCAGCAAGGCTTGACTCCAAGAGAGCCAGGGTGCTGAAGAAACCCAAGACTCTACTTTTAAAGGGCCAGCATAGACTATCACTTCCTCGGGGACCCAACACAAAGGCAGCCCTTTGAAAAGCACCTGGACTATATGTGAAAGGAGATATATTGAATTTATTTAATTTTCGGGCATGTGCCAGAGAGGCAGGTATCTGTAGGAATTTTTTTCCAAGAATAGAAGTGTTATCAGACATCATCTTTCTTGCCTTCAGTCAAACTGGTCCAATGATGAGGAACACCAGCTGACACTCTCTGAGGCAGGTGGACTCAGCCAGCACCAGGGCCCTTTCTAAGTGACTTGCAGTCCCACCCACTAGCATGCCTGAAATAGCCATAACCAGGCCTCAAGCTCAGCCACACTGGGGACCAATCCCACCTACCAGTGCATCCACGATAGTCATAGACAAGTCACAATAGGAGGCTGCATGCTCCCCATACAGGGGACACCCTGGAGCACCTGGTTCTGATGAGGAGAGCAGATTTTGCCAGTGGGCCCCACAAGATGCCTCCTCCATAAGGCCCCTACCTTCTAGAACAGAAGAAGCAGGTGAACTACCTATTACATAGAAACAGAGACAAAATAAGGAGACAGAAGAACAGGTTCCAAATAAAACAACAAGACAAAACCTCAAGAAAAAGAACTAAGTGAAACAGAGATAAGCAATCTACCAAATGAAGAGTTCAAAATAATGGTCATAAAGATGCTCACCGAACTTGGGAGAAGGTAAACTCAGTGAGAGCTTCAGCAAAAATAGAAAATACAAGAAAGAACCAATCACTGCCAAAAAATAACTGAAATGAAAACTATACTAAAAGAGAATCAAGAGCACATGAGAAGATGTAGAAGAATGAATCAGTTATCTGAAAGACAGCATAGTAGAAATCATCCAGACTGAACAGCAAAAGGGGAAAAAAGATTTTTAAAAATGAGGGTAAGTTAAGG
This sequence comes from Mellivora capensis, assembly GCA_004024625.1. Taxonomy (NCBI): domain Eukaryota; kingdom Metazoa; phylum Chordata; class Mammalia; order Carnivora; family Mustelidae; genus Mellivora; species Mellivora capensis. The sequence goes on from PISX010022628.1 coordinate 23,612, forward strand.
GACCACAGTTAAGGGACTGTGACATTAAGCATACTAACATTCATGGGGATATCGGAATGAGAAGAGAGAGAGAGAATAAGGCAGGAAAGTTACTGGAAAAAGTAACAGCTGAAAATTTCCCCAATCTGGGGAAGGAAACAGACATCCAGGTCTAGGAATCACAGAGAACTCTGGCGGGGTTATCATTCAGATTGAAGAAGAAATATTATTTCCCAGACAAACAGAAGTTAAAGGATTTCATCACTACACTAAACTAGCCTTATAAGAAATTAAAGTTAAAGAGATTTTTTAAGCAAAAAAAGAAAAAACCATGACTAAAAGATTAGGCAAGAGAAAGTTTCCTTATTAAAAGCAATCATACAGTAAAGGTAATAGACCGATCACTAATAACAGCAGTATGAAGGTTAAAAGACAAGAATAGTAAATTGAATTATATCTATGTTAATTAGTTAAGGGATACACAACATTGAAAATTTTAAATAGGACCTCAAATATATAAAAGGTGGGTAGGGAGGTAAAAAATGTGGTACTTTTAAATGTGTTTGAACTTAAACAACTCTCAATTTAAAACATACTGCTATATACATAAGGTGTTACATATGAACCTCAGGCTGGGCACAAACCAAAAACCTGTAATAATTACAAAAAATAAAAATAAATAAAGAGAAAGTCTAGGCATAACACTAAAGGAAGTCAGCATACAAGGAAAAAAAAAAAAGAGACAGAAAAAAAACCTAGAAAAACAACCAGAAAACAATTAACAAATTGGCAATAAGTACATAACGAGCAATAATTACTTTAAATGTAAATGGACTAAATGCTCCAATCAAAAAGATATAATGACTGGATTTAAAAAAAAGAAATCTATATCCTGCCTATAAGAGACTCACATCAGGGGCGCCTGGGTGGCTCAGTGGGTTAAGGCCTCTCTCTGCCTTCGGCTCGAGTCATGATCCCAGGGTCCTAGGATCGAGCCCCATGGCAGGCTCTCTGCTCAGTGAGGAGCCTGCTTCCTTTCCTCTCTCTTTCTGCATGCCTCTCTGCCTACTTGTGATCTCTGTCTGTCAAATAAATAAATAAATAAATCTTAAAAAAAAAAAAAAAAAAAAAAAAAAAAAAAAAAAAAAAAAAAAAAAAAAAAAAAAAAAAAAAAAAAAAAAAAAAAAAAAAAAAAAAAAAAAAAAAAAAAAAAAAAAAAAAAAAAAAAAAAAAAAAAAAAAAAAAAAAAAAAAAAAAAAAAAAAAAAAAAAAAAAAAAAAAAAAAAAGAGACTCACATCAGACCTGAAGACATGTATGGACTGAAAGCAAAAACGTAAAGATATATTCCATGCAAATGGAAGTGATAAAAAAAAGCCAGGGTAGCAATACTTATCAGGCAAAATAAACATTAAAACAGACATTAATGAAAGATAAAGAAGATAACGATAAAGGGATCAATCCAACAAAAGAATATAACAATTATAAACATCCATGCACCCAACATAGGAGCACGTAAAGGTACAAAGCAAATATTCACAAAGGAGAGATTGACAGTAATACAACATAGGGGATTTTAACACCCCATTTCCATCAATGAATAGATCATCCAGTCAGAAAAATCAACACGGAAATGACTCTGAATGACACATTAGACCAGATGGACCTAACAGATAGAGAACATTCAATCCAAAAACAGCAGAAAACACATACTCTACAAGTGCACATAGGATAAATCACATAATGGGCCACACAAGTCTCAATAAATGTAAGACTGAAATCTTTTTTTTTTTAAGATTTTATTTATTTATGAGAGAGGGAGAGCGCACAAGCAGGCAGAGTGGCAGGCAGAGGCAGAGAGAGAAGCAGGCTCCCCGCCGAGCCAAGAGCCCAATGCGCGACTCCATCCCAGGACCCTGGGATAATGACCTGAGCTGAAGGCAGTGCTGGCTTAACCGACTGAGCCACTCAGGTGTCCCAAGACTGAAATCTTACCAAGCATTTTTTCCAACCATCAGGGTATGAAACTAAATATTACAAGGAAAAAAAACTGGAAAGAACACAAACACATGGAGATTAAACAATATGCTGCTAAACATCCAATTGGTCAATGAATAAATCAAGTGGAAAATTTTTAAAAATACCTGGAAATAAATGAAAATAAAAACACAACATTCCTAAATCTTTGGCATGCAGCAAAAACAGTTCTAAGAGTTTACCTCAAGAAAAAGAAATCTCAAACAAGCCAACCTTATACCTAATGGAGCTAGAAAAAGAACAAAGCCCAAATATAGGAGGAAATAAAGATCAGAGAAGAAATAAATGAAATAAAGATTAAAAAAAAAATAGAAAATATCAGTGAGCCAAGAGCTGATTCTTTGAAACAAAATTGATAAACCTTTAGCCACACTCCTCAAGTTAACAAAAAAGAATTCAAAATCAGATGGAAAAAGAGAAGTTAGAATGGACACCACAGAAATACAAAGGATTATCAGATACTACTACAAACACTTAGACACGAACAAAAATCTAGAAGAAACTGATAAATTCTTAGAAGCATACAAACTTCCAAGACTGAATCAGGAATAGAAAACATGAACAGACCAATTACTACTAATGAAATTCAATCAGGGGGCACCTGGGTGGCTCAGTGGGTTAAAGCCTCTGCCTTCGGCTCAGGTTATGATCTCAGGGTCCTGGGATCAAGCCCCACATCGGGCTTTCTGCTCAGCAGGGAGCCTGCTTCCTCCTCTCTCTCTGCCTGCTTCTCTGTGATCTCTGTCAAATAAATAAATAAAATCTCTAAAAAAAAAAAAATTGAATCAGTAATCAAAAACTCCTAAATCTGCATTAGTCCAAGACCAAAGAGCTTCACAAGGGAATTCTACCAAAAATTTGAAGAATTAATACCTATCCTTCTAAAACTATTCCCCAAAAGTTGAAGATAAGGAATGGTTCCAAATTGCTTCTCTGAGGCCAACATTACCCTGATATCAAATCCAGACAAAACCCTGAAAAAAGAAAAAAGGAAGAAAATTACAGGCCAGTATCCCTGATGAAAAATTCTCAACAAAATATTAGCAAACTGAATTCAACAATAAAGGATCATTCACCACAATCAAACAACATTTATTCCAGGCCAGCAAGGATGGTTCAGTATCCAAGAAATCAATCAATGTGTGATATACTACATTAACAAAATCAAAGCTAAAAATCTTCAGTTCATCTCAGTAGATGCAGGAAAAAGTACTTGACAATACTCAACACTCATTCATGAAAAAAAAACCTCTAACCTCTCAACAAAGTGGGCACAGAAGAAACACATCTCATGATGTCAAAGGGCTCATATGACAAGCTCATAGCTAACATATTTAACAATGAGGAGGTGAGAGCTTTCACTCTAAGATTAAGAACAAAACAAGGATGTCCATTCTCATCCCTGTTATTCAACATGGTACTAGAGACCTATTCACAGCAATCAGACAAGAAATAAAAGGCATTAAAAAAAAAAAAGTCATCCAAAATGGTAACAAGTATTTTAAAAGAAGTAAAACTATTATTTACACATGACATGCCATATATAGGAAACCCTAAAAACTCTACCAAAAAAAAAAAAATTAAAACAAATGAATTCAGTAAACTTGCAGGATACAAAAGTCAATATACAAAATCAGTTGCATTTTATACAGTAATGACTACCAGAGAAAGAAGGACACAATCCCATTTGCAACAAGAAAATACCTAGGAATATATTTAACCAAGGAGGTGAAAGACCCGTACTCTGAAAACGGTAAGACAATGCTAAAATATACTGAAGACACAAATGAATGGGAAGATATTCCATGTTCATTGGTTGGAAGAATAAATATTGTTAAAATGTCCATCCTACCCAAAGCCATATGGAGATACAATACAACGCAACCCCTATCTAAGGGAGAGGAAGAGGAAAAGAATCTCAAGCAGACTCCCCTCTGAGCAGGGAGTCCAAAGAGGGTCAATCTCACGACCCTGAGATTGTGACCTGAGCCGAAATCAAGGGTGGGATGCTTAACCAACTGAGCCACCCAGGTACCCTTTGAGAATAATTCTGAGAAATATTCTAAGTATAGAATTCTAGTTCGAATTTTCTACTAATTGAAGCTATTATGCATTGTCTTTGGGCTTCCATTTTTGATGTTAAGAATCCAGCTTCTCACGGGACGCCTGGGTGACTCAGTGGGTTAAACCTCTGCCTTCAGCTCCGGTCATGATCTCAGAGTGCTGGGCTCGAGCCCCGCATCGGGCTCTCTGCTCAGCAGGGAGTCTGCTCCCCCACCCCCAGGCTCTCTGCCTGCCTCCCTGCATCCTTGTGATCTCTCTCTGTGTCAAATAAATAAATAAATAAATATTTTTTTAAAAAAGAATCCACCTTCTCTAATTGCTCTTCCTTTTTAACATAGCTATTTTTTTCTTTGTATTAGTGTTCTATAGTTTGCCTTTGATGTATCTTGGTAAGTTTCTGTTTATCTGTGCTAGTGGAGATTTCTGGGCTTCCTGAATATGAGGATTGGTTGCTTCCATCAGATTTAGAAAACTCTAAGCCATTGTATGTGAAAGTTGCCCTCATTGACATCTCTCCCTTCTAGAATTCTGGCTAGAGGATCTGGTAGATCCTCTCTCCAAGTCTTACCTCTCACATTTCTTTGTTTTTTGTCCCTCTGATCTGCATTATAGATGACTTCTTTGAATTTATTTTCTAGTTCCCTATTTCTCTCTTCAGCTTCACCTAAAATCTGATATCTAAACCATCCCTGGGATTTTTATGTTCAATTAATACTTTTTATTGCTAGAAATTCCATTTCTTCAAATTTACTTGGACATTCCTTAACAGTCTTTTCCAATCATATTTTTAAGCTTTTCTTTGAACACTTTAAATATGTCCCTTTTTACATTTAGGTCGGATAATTCTGGTATCTAACATCTTTAGGGTCTGTTTCTGTTACCTGTTTTTCAACTCGGTCTCAGCCTTGTGCCTCATCCCCCACCCCCAACTTTAAAATTTTTTATCTGAAATTACTCATTTGCAAGTGAAGAAATTCCTACAGAAAGTCTCTGAAGCCGTTGCTGAGGTTGCATTCCATCAGAAAAGGTTGATGTTTGATTCTGCCGTTTCCCTGGAGGTACTATGAACTGAGAACCACTCTAAATTTAATGATCTGTTTGAGGTTTTTTTGAACCACACAGGTTACATAAATTTGAACCACAACTAAGAGAGCCAGCTTGTCACTGCAAATTCTCAGGGGAGATTTTTTTATCCCTTCCAGCTGGTGTCAAGGTTGCAATAATCAAGTCTCCTTGCTGTCCTCTGCAGCACATCAGGTTTATTTCTTGCTCAAGCTTAGCCGCAGATTGCAGTCTGTGGGATCCCCATCCTTATGCAGAATGGTATCCTGATAGACTTTCACCTTGGGCATGGCCTAGTCTAACCCCCTCTCCCCCAAGCTCCCTGCAGCTATCAAAGACGAAGCTCATGGTCTCCACACTTCAGCAGAAACCGTCTGTGCAGAAGCCAGCTTTGTCATTATAAGGTTCCTGCTTTCCTTTTTCCTTTTTTGAACTCTGCATATCTTAGAGAAGCTGAACGACATATCTTTACAACCTTTACCTAGCGTTTTAGTGTTTTTCAGCTGGAAGATCACTCAGATGATCTTGAATGCCGGATGAACAGAAACAGCCATCCCACTCCACGGAGGGGGTCGCCAGAAGGGTAAGGGCCCTTTGATTCTGGGTCTTACAAGTGTCCAATGCCAGAACAAGTAGGCCAATGTCTCCGGGGCCAGCTTGGGCTCTGTAAAGTCCTGAGAGAGCAGACTTCTAAGGGGTCAGGCTTAGGACGGTTTGAGTATCCCAGAATTGCATAGGATATTGGCATTACCTTTCTTTAGAGAACTCTTGCCATGGGAAATCATCTCCTTACAGATGTAGTCTAACTAATAAATGAAATGAAAAAGAAATGATAGTTTTAGAATGTCACCATTTCTCAAAGCCCAGTGATTTAGTAGATCTAGACATTGAGAATCAATGGCTGCAAACATCATAGTCAGAGGTTATGAGATAAAAGTAGCCTCATCACCTAGCATCTTGCCAAAAGGCTCAAACCAAGTGTGATTCAGCTTTCAGTCTGCAGGAGACATAGGGGAACACAAGAGATGACATGCACATGTGCGCACTATCACAAGATCCAAATCACAGGTCAAGTTGCCCTGGGCTACCAATAAATGTTATGTAAAATAAAAGGATGGCGGGAGCGCCTGTAGAGTGACTCGGAGGAAATATCAATCATTTTTAAGAGGCTACAGGAGGGGGGATACTGCCAAACTACAGTGTCTAGAATAACACCCTTAGAGGTTCACTTTTCTGTAGTTTTCATATCTGGTATTATTCTACAATTAAAAAGGAAAAAAGTAGGGGAAAAAATGATTCATCCCTCAAATCCTGTACCACAGTCTTTACTGATCCCGTTTCACATGAAGCATTTGATAGAGCTCGGGATCAGTCTCCAAGAAGCCCAAGGAAACCGCATACCACTCTTTTTACTAACATGAGTACAGATCTATACATATATATGTCTTTTATACTTGTATGAATACACACACACACACACACACACACACACACACACACAGAGTAACAGTAAGTAACTTCCAATAGTACCACAATATAGAATAAAGGTGGGGGGGGACTAAATTCCTACCTACCTTCCCCAGCTTTCCCATGCCAAGCCGTCTATACTCTCATCTCTGCACACACTCAACCATTCCCTGATCCCAAATGCCATCTCTCTCTTCTTCCCTCCATTCTAGACCTTGTTCCTGCTCTTCCTTTGATGGAGCAGCCTTCCTCACAGCCAGCTGCATTCTCTGCTTTTTGGAGGCCTTTCCTGATGGCTAACTGAATCAGAGCTCGCTCTCATCAGAGCCCCATCACTATCTGCTACTCTTTGTGTGATTTACCTTAATCCATCTTATTTTATAATTACTTCCCTTCCCATCCTCGATGATAGGATTATAAACTCACTACAGAGGAAAAACTGTCTAACTTGTTCTATGTGTAAAGGATGAGCACAATATTTTAGTGCATTCATCAACAGGCATTTCCCCCCCACTGCCTTAAGTACAAGAAATGTCTTTCCTTTCCTTGGTTAATAATTAAGTTGACTTAACTATCTTCATCGGTTGCTCTTTACTATTGCTATGTTGCTCATTCCGTGATAATACATCATTGATTGTAACTTAGGATTCAGTTACAAGTCACTGAAGTCTGCAACTTGTCAGATTCTCTGCGAGTATCAAGAATTGGCCAAGAGGGGCACCTGGGTGGCTCAGTGGGTTAAAACCTCTGCCTTTGGCTCAGGTCATGATCCCAGGGTCCTGGAATCGAGCCCCACATCGGGCTCTCCACTCAGCAGGGATCCTGCTTCCCCCTCTCTCTCTGCCTGCCTCTCTGCCTACTTGTGATCTCTGTCAAATAAATAAATAAAATCTTTTTTTTTTAAGTTTTTATTTTTTATAAACAAATTTTTATCCCCAGGGGTACATGTCTGTGAATCGCCAGGTTTACACACTTCACAGCACTAACCATAGCACATACCCTCCCCAATGTCCATTACCCCACCCAACTTTCCCGACCCCCTCCCCCCAGCAACCCTCAGTTTGTTTTGTGAGATTAAGAGTCACTTATGGTTTGTCTCCCTCC
>PISX010022629.1:0-31286 GCA_004024625.1 Mellivora capensis
GCCATAAGTGACTCTTAATGACAGAGAACAAACTGAGGGTTGGTGGAGGGAGGTGGGTGGGGGATGGGCGCAATGAGTGACAGGCATTAGAGAGGCACTTGTGATGAGTGCTGGGTGTTGTATGTAAGTGACGAATCACTGAATTCTACTCTGGAAACCCATATGGCATTGTGTGTTAACTCACACAAATTTAAATTTTAAAAAACCCCAAACCAAAACCAATCAACCAACCTACAACAACAACAAAACAATAAAAAACCCAGTTCCTATCCGAAAAGTTGCTGTCTTGATAACCCCCTCCAACCTCAGGTCTGCTTCCCAATCTCAGAAAGCAAAATGAAACGAGATACAGCACGTGGATGAGTGAAAACTGCTCACAGATTCATAATGTGATCCCTTCCACCAACACCCGAAGTCCCTCCCCTGAGAGTCTCCAGGGCACCAAATTCACTCCAAGCATTTCTGAGGCAAGAGACCTTTTCTTAATACAATTCTTACTCGGTCACTGCCCCCGCACTCCCCATATATTGTATGCGTGTATGCGTCTGTGTTTTGGACTATTTAGAAACTACTAAGTCCACACTTAGAGCACCCACTCTCCAACAGGTTTATAGGATTTCCAGAACCTATCAGAGTGGTCAACAGACGGCAAGCCAAAGGAAGAATGAGTCCAGCTCATATCAAAATTTTAGCAACTAGGCACAGAAAGGATATGCCCATTCCAGAACTCATAAGCCTACAGCCTGGCACAAAGTCTTGTATTCTGTGGACATTCATAGGTTTTGACAGAACCTACTTGAAGCATTAGTACTTCTGGGCCCAGCGTGGGGAGTCACTTGGTCTTAAATGCAAGAACTGAATTCCACCCAGGGATGTGGCAAAGGTCCTGAGACATGGCAGAGGGCCCACGCGTCACAGGATCCTTCACAGAAGCAGTTTCCTGCAGGGAGTTTGCTGGTCCTCGGCCAGCCCACAGTTCTTGGAAGGGTGAAAGGGCAAGGGGAGGAATTTCTTCAGCTGGCAGATCCTCAACACAGGAGGAGAGAGGAAGGGAGTCAGGGCAACAGGCTCGGCAAGCTGGGAGGAAGAAGGAGTGGCAGGGAAGGAAGAGGCCCGCTGGAGGCCCATCAATGACTTGGCAAGGGCAGCGCAGACCAAAGCGAACCCCACCTCTGAGCCTCCGTCTTAGCGCGCCTCTGCCCCAGTGCAGGCGCTCAACAAAGCTGCTTCTCTCTGCATTCGCCCAAACTCTATAGATAAGCCTTAATTTCCTCCTTAATTCCACTCTCATTCCCCAAAATAACCACTGTTTTCTGTTTTTCATCTAGACCTTCTGGAGGCAGCATTTACATTCTGTTATACGCAGATAGGGAAAAGATGTATTGCTTCTCTTAATTGGCTACATATTACACTTACCCTTCTACACCGCGCTTTTCTCTCCATTTGACGATGTTTTAGAGCTCATTCTAGCTACACAAAGAGACCCATATTTCATTCTCTAAAACTGCCATATAGTACTATACACCATGTGGATTTACCAGAGTTTATTTATTCATTCTTACACTAATGTTTAATCTTCATTTCCCCCCCTAAACCCTCGCCTTTCAAACAGTTCTGGAGTGAATATAGGTTCCTAAGCAAGTATTTTGGTAGACTACCCTAGCTAACCCTAGATGTGAAATCCCTGGGTCAAAGTATACACACAATGTGGCAGGTTTACTTCCATGGGCGGTATGGGAGCGCTCATTTCCCTAACTTACCCACCCCCTGATTCTGTCATCCTCTTAATTTTTGCCTAAGCCTCATCTGAAGCCTGTCATGATCCAGGCTGGATGGTGGACAGTTTTAGAACAAAATCCACTGCTTTAAATTGCATTTCCTTGATTACCTGAGAGATTAAGCATTTTGTCATGTTTATTGGTCATCTCCATTTTCTCTTCTGTGATTTGCCATTTCTCTGCCCATGTTCTTTTGGGTCATTTGCTTTCCCCCCTTATTTATAGATTTTTACATATTCTAATTATCCGCCATCTATTCTCTATGTTTTACACATCTCTCTCGGTTTTGTTTTTTTTTAAACTTTGCTCGTGGAATTTTCCCACAACCAGGGTGGTTTCCAATCCTCAATACAGCGGCTTCCAAATTATTCTTTTCAGCAATAGGTTCCTTCCTGCAATCCAGGGGAACCCCCAAAAGCAGACAGGCAACAGCAAAACTGCTCTGGCTGAGGGCGAACCAGCCTCTTAAGGTCCTACCAACTCCCCCACCTGGATTTTGAGGGACTCCTTAGAGCTTCTAAGAGATGGAAATCTGTGATGGGAATCACAGATCCAATCCAACCCCCTCACATAACAAATGAAGAAATACAGGATAAGGGCTGCTAGATGGAGGAGCTCCAGGCCTCCTAACAGAAAAAAGACCAGAACTAGGGTGTCCATTCCGGTCCTAGGAACCCAGTGCAGTCTTTAAATTCAGTCTAGATTCATTCCAGTTTGATCTGACAACAAAATTCAGCTCTTTGGCACCTGAGCGATGTACTTTTCTCCCAGCAAAGGAAAAGAAAGTACGATGCTAATAAAATAAACAGATATAATGTCACACAGAAACTCAACTTAAAAAGACATTTATCACTGCCTTCTAGTTACATAGGCTTATATCAACTTCCTGTTTCTCCCCACGAGAATATAAGCTAACTGAGAGCAAGGAATCCCGTCCATCCTTCTCTCCTGGATCTCTAAGACCCAGAACCAGGCCTGTCAAATTATAGGTCTCAATAAATATTTACCTCCAAAAACCATTCACCAGAGCTAAAGACAAGCAGAAAGTGATCCAATTTGCTCTTTTAAGACATTTCAACTGCATGCACCAATGTAACCGCTTCTAGAACAGCCATCCGTTAGCAGGTGGCCTGCAGAGTGAGATGGAAGAGGGACCATCAGGGTCATGAAAATCCAAGCGGAATAACTGAGAGCAATACTGCCAAGAGCATAGGACTCCCCCTCTTCTCCTCCCTACTTATGGAATTCTTTGGGCTTCCAGTTATTTTGCCTGTTTTTCAGGACATTTAGCACCTGGAGGTCCCTTTCCAAAACCTGGTGCAGATGGAGCGAGCTGTTCCAGTCCTAGGTCTTTCTCTCACCTGCTGGAGAGCTAGTTACCGACTGTGGGAACTTGAGGAGGTGAAGCAATTGTAGGGCCCACGTTTCTGGTTCCTCATCTGTCAAGTAGACACAGTAAGAGGGTCTGAACCTCTTCAGTTTTCAGGTTGAGTGTCCACGGCTGTAAGTCGCTTAGCGACGTCGCACACATGGAATCCCCCTTGTCTGTTTCACCAGTTGTCCGGTCTGCAGAGCGGTCAACCTTTAGGATGGGTTTTTGCATCCCAGAATGAGGCGGGGGGAGAGTAGACTAAACACTATTGAGTATGAGGAAATGGGATGAGATGAGCCAACATTATTAAAAATACATTCTTGAGAGAATAACCCTAATTTACAAAGCAAGTCAAACCCAACTGTAATGGCAAATATTAAATGCAGGTCTTGGAACTGCTAGGCCACAGAGGGGAAGACTGATGGAGAACCTTCAGTTAAAAGCCAACCAGCTGATTAGAAATCTCAGTCCAGGCCACAGCCAGAAGTAAAAACACAAAACAAAATGCCAAACCATAGCTAGAGGGCTACCTTTCTATCTCTGTCTGAGGTTATGGGAGCTCCTGTTTTCTTGACATGGCTGCAGGGACTTTTACACCCATCTGCTTCCCAAGCAATCACAAAGAATGTGTTCTGACCCAGGCCCACCCGTCCAGGAACAATAACCATTTCACACATTGGTATTTCGCTGCGGGGTTATAAATGCCCTACAGCCAATCAAAATAGGGTTTCTACAGATCAAATTCTGATCTCTGCCAATGAGAACACTGGCTAACACCACTCTGGAAAAGCAAAAAAGAACAAACATTCTGTTCATAGAATTCTGAACATGTTTGCCTCCTACCCATTCACAGCAGTGGTAACTGTAGCAGCGAGGAAGCGCACCGCAGAGCGGAATGTTGAGACACGGGCGACTGGACAATGTGTTGTAGAATTTGACGCATCCTGAAAGACGGAAATGATAATGGAACAATCTGTGTCTTCAAGTTGGCCAAAGCAGGGCAAACCTTCGTGGATTTTAGTATAAATAATAAATAAAAATGCCCACCTTACTCTGGTCTTTAAAGTCAGATGTTGCTGGAGAAAGTTTGAGTCGTCTCACAAGCCCACCTTTAGAGGAGTCAACGCCAAATCTAGGGACCGAATCACACCCAGATGGGCTTGGTCACTGGAGGCACCCTTCTTTTCATCTCAGAAAAAAACTCCCAGATTGTCTATATTTAACAAAGATACTGAGGACAAAGAGTAGTGCTGAGCAGAGAAACATTTAAAATCTGCTCTGAGCAGAAATCAAATCCCCCACTGTTACATATCTCTGACTCTCTGGATGTTGCAGATGCTGGAAGAGAAGGAGACAGCAAAAACGCAGGCATGAAATATCAACCTTGTTGGCATCTTGCTAAAACTGATTCGACTATTCTTAACCCTGATGCCCTTCATCACCTGCTAAGAAGAGACTCAGAAGAAAGTTCTCAGAATAACTGGAGTTGCTCTCACCCCAGCCTTTGTTCTCTAAAACACAGAGTGCGAAACAACTTGGTGGGTCATACGTAAGGAGCAATTTCAACTCTTAACACTCACCGGAGCACTCTCGTCCAGACAGGACTTAGACTATAAATGGGTGGCCAGCCCCAGTGAATGACCATGTCAATGTCACAGCCCAACTAGGAGCCACCTTCATCACTCCACAGGGCCACGTCTCTACCGTGTCAGGCAGCCAACAGCAGGGTGTACAAAAGCAGATATTTAAACACTGGGTTAGCTATTTTCTACCAAATTCTAAAATAAGTTGAGGCCATTCAACCACTAGAGGCCCAAAAGCCTTACAGCAAGAAATGCCATCCAGGTTTTCAGACTTCTGAGGGTGTTCTTCTGAGGGTCCGATGAAGAGAAGAACAGTGCTTTACAGCAAAAGTCTCAGAAGCCAGGGTGGCTGATGGAGACACCAAGAAGGAATGGAGCTAGTCATGTGGGGCCAAGAAAAAAAGGCCACTGTGGGAGGTGTGGGTCAGAAAGCATTTCCAGTGAACAGAGGAGGAGCCCAGAGACCTTGCGGTATGATAAGAGGCATGCTCTTACTGGAAGTGATAGGATTACAGTGAACACAGCAAAACATTTTTAAGCAAATTATGAAAGAGAAAAGGCCAACATTCTGATAAATCACGGAGTCTAAACTAATACCAGTCTTATGCTACACATCTGAAAGATTTCAAAATACCTGAAGATAAAAAAAATTCAGTAAGGATATCTCATAATAAGAGAAGTAACACTTACTCAGAAAGTTCAAACTAGGCCAGGTGTATGCAATAACTCATTAGTACCGCACAGTCCGCCAGGAATAGGCAGATACTATTACCTCCATTTTAAAGAAATCTGAGGCACAGATAGCTTCCAGTGCCATTTGAATGTGACAATACAAGAAACTGGACAGTCTGGCATCGGAACTCGGCAGTCTGAAAAGCTGCATTTACATTAAAATTTTGTAAGAATTGAATTTGAGGCTGGTCACCACCGGGAACTGGTGGCCCACTATTTTCACCTTTATGTCTCCTGACACCCATTGCAAATCCTTTGAGTCAAGGTCCTTTGCACTGACTATGCTCAGTAGCAGACAATGTAATTGTAAATTTATAATGCAGAATGGCAGTGAAAATCTGTAGTCAGTTTATATTTAATTATCAAGGCCAAACTCTAAACAATTAGAATTAACAGGACATGCTGCATGATTGCTAAGAACAAAAATCCAAATCCAAAGATCAATAGTATTTATTTATACTAGCAGTAACTAGAGAATGTAATATAGGAGGAAAAAATTTGGCTTCCACGGTAAGACATACTATAAAGTAGAGAGAGATAAATATAAAAGCAACATTATTAAGAAATTATAAAACTTTACTGAAGGATATAGAAGATGATTTGGATTAACGGAGTGATAAATCTTGTTTGTGGAGAAAAACACATTTTAAAGAAGTCAGTGTTTCCCAATTAATCAATAATTTCAGTGAAATTCTACTAAGGTCTCAACAAGAATTTTTAGGAAATTTGAAAAATATCTTAATATTTATATGGGAGAGTATAGAACTGAGACTGACTATGACAATTTTGAAAAAGTACAAAGAGGATGGACTGCCTTAAAAAGTACTATAGTGAGGCACTTGAGTGGCTCAGTGGGTTAAGCCTCTGCCTTCGGCTCGGGTCATGATCTCAGGGTGTTGGAATCGAGCCCCATATCGGGCTCTCTGCTCAGCGGGGAGCCTGCTTCCCTCTCTCACTCTGCCTGCCTTTCTGCCTACTTGTGATCTCTCTGTCAAATAAATAAATAAAATCTTTAAAAAAAAAAAGTACTACAGTCACTAAGACAATGTGATACTGAGGTAGGACTAGACAAAGTAACAGAACAGAATAGAAAGCCGTGAAACTGACCTACCTATACGCCATATTTTTAGGGACTATAGGATAAATGTGAGACGGGGGTATATTAATCACTATGCTAGACCTGTAACCCATTTGAAATTTATTTTTAATCCATCTTAAATTTTTCTCTTTAGACTTTATGATCAAATCATATATTTCCAACATGAAAGCCAAAAAACTGCCCACCTTTTAAATATGAAAAATTACTGGATGAGAAACATAAGAGAGGTAGAGACTTTTCTTTCTTTCTTTCTTTCTTTTTTTTTTTAAGATTTATTTACTTGAGAGAGAGAGTGAGCACGAGTGGGGAGAGGGGCAGAGGGAGAGAATCTTCAAGCCAACTCCCCAATGATCACAGAGCCCGATGCAGGGCTCAATCTCATGACTCTTGAGATCATGACCTGAACCAAAACCAAGCATCAGTCACTTAACCAAATGAGCTACCCAGGTGCCCTGAGAATTTTCTTAAAACAGAAAAGGCAGTTAAAATGAATGACTCTACTGCCCTGGCCAGATCTCAAAAAAAAAGTATAAAAAGCAAGATGCAATATGACAACCATTAAGATGCCTATGTTTATGTATAAATTACAGTATTTAAATATCTAAAATTTAGTCTGGAAGGATATGTATTAAACTGGAAGGAAATATGAGGAGGGGGCAAAAGAAACTTTAGTTGTGACTCGTGTTTTGTTTAAGAAAACCCTAAAAGCAATTAAGGCAAAATACTAATAATAGCCGTTAAACCCGAGTGGCAGGAATATGGATGGGTGTTTGCTAGATTACTTTTGCATGGTCTCTATCTTTTTTTTTTAGAAAGAATTCTCAAAACTCAAATGTTCAATCTAGATTTTCTTCATAAACTTTCCTACCAACCCACAGAGTATTTTCTTGATTATCTATAATCTTATTCGTACTTCAAAATACAGTATATAAATAGAGCAGGCATAAATGCAGTTGTTGATCCCAAATGTGATGTTAATTTATGTGTCAGTGTGGCTAAACTATGGTACCCAGATGTTTGGTCCAACACTAGTCCAGATGTTGCCGTGAAGGTATTCTGTTTTTGTTATTTTTTAAGACGTGATCAACATTTCAGTCAGTCAACTTCTCATGAGGCAGATTACTCTCCATAAGGCAGGTGGGCCTCATCCAACTGAGGTTTCCTAAAGGAGAAAGGATTATTCTCAAGACTGTACCATGGAAACCCTGCCTGAATTTCCAGCCTGTTGGCTTGCCATACCGATTTCAGACTTGCCAGTCCCTACAATCACATGAGCCAACTTCTTAAAATAACACCCCCTGTCCATATACATACATCACTCCTTCTCATTCTGTTTCTCTGGAGAGCCTTGACTAATACCAACATTGCAAGTTTCAGGGCAACCATGGTTTCTTAACAACCGAAATGATGCTACAACTCCTGTTAACATGTCAAAGGGGAGAAAAGCCTGCTCTGGGGGAGGGATGGGACTGTGATACACCAGTTAACACTGACATACAGGAATTAAACACATCATGTGTTTACTTTCTAGAAAAATCCATCTCATGAGGAGATAAAATTCTTTGTAAGGTGGCTTCTGGTTGGAGATGTGTTCTTGCTGAGTGGAAATTTCCCTATTGGCCTGTGATTACTTGTTGGCCAGATACTCTGTGGGGAGGATACACATCCATCCTCCCATGTGGAAGATGAAAAGGGCCATAGGAATGAGGTCTGTTCTTCCTGTGCCTGTGATTCTTCCTGAGGGAAATTCTCCTTGTTTGTTTCACCAAAACCACCAACTGACAGGCTGCCCAAGATTGACTGTGTTCTGTAGGCTACTTCTCCACAGACGGACTCTCAGCTCTGCATACATGGTCATCAACAGTGCCACATGCTCTAGCTTTCTACAAGAGCTTGCCCTCCTCTTCCCCTGCTCACCTGCTCATGCATCTCCAAATACCATATGTCTAGGTAGAAGGACCCCGAAGTATAAGCCAGCACTCCTTTCCCAATTCAAATCCCTTACTGATTGAAGAGACAATATTAAAATTTGAGCCATTTTAATCTTCTGCATTTCTGTTCACTTTGTTTTGTTTTGGCATTGGCAAACCAAGAGACTTTAAGTAAAAACAAGAAAAGAAGTACTGAAGCAGTGATTCAAGGTGACAAAACAATATATACTATAAAAATACTTCTTGACATCAGTTTGTGTTTCCTATAGAGTTAGAGGGGAACAAGACACATCTCAGCTGGATAAAGGTGACTCAGACAGAAGTGATCCTCTACTGTCCCAATCAGAAAACAGTCAAAATATGGGCGGGGGGGGGGGGGATTTGTTTAGATAAATGTAGATGATGTAAATGGAAAAATCCATATCATTAGATGTAAACATTTCATTGAGGATATTAAAAACTGAACATTTAAACATTTACCTTAAGCTATTTAAGATATTAATATTACAATTTACATAACTGCATGTGCATAAATTTATAGATATTATGTAACCTTATAAGTGTGTGCTAATTGAGAAATATTTCTGGTCACACCTTAGAAAAACATTGATTCAAAGTCTGCAGCGGCACACTGGCATTTTTACATCTGTTCCTGTGAGCACGGCTACATCCTGAGTTTGCCACGGTCCTCTTCGCTTCTAGTTATTTGGATAAGGTTCTTAACTTGATCCATTTTTAAATGATTTTTAAAAGCCTTGCTTACAAAGAAATCCAACACTTGTTATTGTGAGGTCAGATGCCCAGAAATATTACTAGATTTTTTTTAAACCTTTTTTTAAAATATAATTTCCTCAGTTGACCTCTATAAGCATCTCAAACCAGCATTGATGAAAGTCATTTCAGGCTAATGTGTGTTCCCTAAATAATACTTTGATGTTCCAAATAAAATAATTGAGAGACCCTCCCACAGCACAAGAAAGTCTGTAGATTTCAATTTAAGGCAACTCCCTCATCTCTGTTCATAACTCTTTGAGGGGTGAGGGAACCATACCTTCCATTTGGGCACATGACGCGAACTGTGTAACTTATTTCCCACATCTCCTCACATCTGCCTTTTCTCCTCAGGAGGCAGCCATGGCAACAGGAGTTAGCACTATAGGTGGACTTCCTCAGGGCAGAATTGGGGGATTCCAGGGGAATCCAAAATGCTGGGTCTGGAATCCAGAATCAGGTGCCTCCCCACAGCACAGATGGTGGCTGCCACACAGGCCAGGCTGGGAGGGCTACTGCCTTTCTGCCTTGTCTTTCTTCTTTTAAAAACAGTGTATACAGTTGTGGCATGATGATTTTAAGGGTGGCAGGAGACTATCAGCAACGGGGAGACTCTCGGGCAGCTGTGTGGTCATGAGTCCTCCCAGATTGCACCACTACCTGCTGAAGGATGTGGGAGCCACCCTCTCTGCCCTCACATGCTCCAACACCAAAACTCTGAGCTCTGGCTCTAGCACTGCTAAAAAGCCTTACTGATGGCAAAGAAAGCCTAGAGAAGGGGAGAACTTTCCAGAACATTCTAGGGAAGGGCCTAAATACTTTAGGAACTTCACTGGGCCCCTCCTATTACCTATTTCAGAGACCAAAGTGGAAAAGAACAATGGACAATACTCTACTCTGTAAAGCCATTAATTGCAGCCCTTAAAGTTCAGTTGGGGAGGGGTGTGGGAGGAGAAAAGAGGATAATGAATATACAGCAACAGTCTGATACTGTGGTTAATTATAAGAAACAATATTTGGTCTTTTTTTCACTCTTCCTGGCACAGAGCTTCTAAAACCCTTGTAATTCCCTATATAACAGCCACATGGACATCTTTCCTCATGGTATTTAGTTCCTGAAATCACTCCAGAGCAATAAAGGTGAAATTGGTGTCTTTTGTTACTCATAAAAAGCCTCTTTCAATCGCATCTGAGTTTATGATAATGTGGTGACTTCTGGGAAGTCCTTAAGGATGGGGGCTGGTTGCCAGGGGACCCAGACTCGGATTAGATGGCTGGAATTTTCAATACCGCTTCTCTACCTCTAGGGAGGGGTGAAGGGCTGGAGCTTTTCAATCATCAACAGCCAATGATTTAATCAAGCACGTCTCTGTAACAAAGCGTCCATGAAACCTCAAAGGACTGGGTTTGGAGAGCTTCTGAACTTCCTTCCCTATGCCCTTCCCCATAGGACTGTGGCTGGGTTACATCCTTTTATAATAAACCAGTACTCTGGTTAGGGAAACAATTTCCCTAAGTTTTGTGAGCTGCTCTAGCAAATTCATCAAATGCAATTAATGAACAGTAAAAATTAACAGGTGGGGTCATGGAAACCTATTTATAGTCAGTTGGTAAGCACAAGTCATGATTCGGGCTTTAGTGGGTGCGTGCATTGTGGGGAGGAGAGAGGGACAGTCCTGTGGGACTTGAGCCCTTAGCCTGTGGGGTCTGACTGTCCCTCCGGTAGACAGTACCCGAATTAGGCTGAGCTGGGGGACCCCCAGCTGGTGTCCCAGCATTGTTCGGTGTGGGGAAAACCTCTCCCTACACACACACACACACACACATGCACACACATTTGGTGACCAGAAGTGAAGTAGTATTCCGAGAGTATTGTGTGTAACGTAAGTGAAAACAACAAATGAAGTTTTTTCTTCACAACAGGGACTGTGAGTCATGAAAGAGAGGAAAACCTGAGTGGTAGGAACTGAGGAAGTGTTGCTGGGACTTGGCTGGGCTCAACAAGTTAGGTCCAGGGCAGCTGACGGTCCCCGTCCTCACAGCAGACGAGAGCGCGTTACACCCTGAAGTCACACAGACCGCACACTTTTGGAAGCTTGACAGTTACAACACAAAAGACGGAGGCTTGCCTTGTTCTTCTCAGGTTTTTCCTCCATTAAGAACTGACCTTTACCCCAAGCCCCATTTTATGGCTACGGAAATGACTGAGGGAAGTTAACAGCTGAGAGTTGACAAAGCACGTCCAGAAAAGAGAAGCGGCAAACCCAGCTCCAGGGGCCAGGAGCTCAATTTCATTAAAGACTCAGGTGCCCGGCACAGGGATGAATGCCGTGTGCAGTGCCTCAGCCGTCACCACTAACAGGAGGGAGTGATCACTTCATTCCCACTTTACGGTTGAAAAAACCAATGTAGAGAAGCTAGCCGACTCCTCCATGTGTCGCTCGGCATGCATCCAGGCCGGCTGGGTTTGGAATGGCACTACTTCATGGACAAGGTTTATGTGGGGAGTCAGAACCAAGAACGTGATCTATCACTTTACACAAGCTACATAATTCTGAGTATGTTACGGCTCTACTGAGCCTTAGTGTCCTGATCTGCAAAATGGGCATATAAGACTTAGCTTGTCTGGGTGTGAGATCCTTAAGTCACAGGCCCCAGCACAAAGCTTGACTGACAGCAGGACTCAGTAAAGACACTATCCTGCCTTCTTCTTCCTTAATCTTGAACTCAAGCCTTACAGGCGAGGACTAACAATCCGCCCCCCAGCGGATATGCATATGTGAAAGAACGTAACATCTCATCATCACATGCTGACCTAGGCCAATCTGCTATGTTTTTGGTTAAGAAAAGGCCTTTTCTTGTCCATCTTAAACCAACTTTAAGGTAAATATAATGGAGTCAGATGTTTTTGATTTTGTAGGGAGTACCTGTACTCTGGTCCTTATGCTAAGTGGACCCATAATGGGCCATTGTCACGGGAAAAGTGCCAATCAGCAAAGGCCCTCCAGGGACCAGCTCTGGGAGCAGCCCAGGCCTGACTTGGAGATGGCACCTTCTATACGTGAAGCGGGAGACTGGCTTAGGAGCTGCGGAATGTGTAGCTCCCTCTCAACCCAACCCCAACACCTCCTACCCCCACATGAAATGTTGCTTGCAGAGTTCACAGTTGGTGAAGGGAGATGTCTGAGTGTGGCTGTGGGTTAGTCCAAATATTCCCCCAGCTGTGCACACGTGGGGCTGACGTTGGATCCTGGGTTAAAACCCACCGTCTGCGTCCTATTAGGCGCTTTTATGAGCTTCGAGCATGACTATCTGGTTTGCATTTGCAATACAGAGGAAGCAGTAAGGGGCAACAGAGAGGCTTTCTATAGGACACCTTATGGAGGTTCCTTTCGCCACAAAGCACCTTGGAGATGAGCAGGCAGCATGACAGGAGGGGGCTGGGAAAAGAAGCCCACGCGGAGAGAGTCAGGGCACCGAGTTCGGGTCCTCTAGACAACCCACTACCTATGTTCCACAACAAAGCACCGAACCGCTCAGCCTGAGTTTCACTGGGAAGTGATAAAACCAGATTAGATATGCTCTCAGATTCACTCCTTCCTGCTTGAAAATTCTATTTCAGTTCTTCATGAAACCCCTTTATGACTCCAGGAACTCTGAGGAGACCTTGTGAACACCTAACACAAGGTGTTGCCTATAACTGGCACTTGGTAATTGTTTATTGCATAAATGAATGAACCAGCGCTGATAAGGATACAAATAAAGGTTATTAAAACAAGTCCCAGGTACAGCATTCCCACGTGTGCACCATATACACACATGTACTCTTACATGTTATTTTACTTCCAGTTGCCTACTGTTGTGATCTCTGTCTGCAGAACAGCGTCCCAGACATTGTAGGGAGAAGTAGAATGATTCATACCCCTGCCCCACTCCCCAGGACTAGAGAGCTAATAGAAAAGATAAAAAAGACACAAGGATAAAAGGATAACTCTTAGGGCAAGCTACAACTCCAATTCCGATAGACTAAGGTACATGTAACAGGCATTTTAGAACCAGACACGACGAGGTTTTATATGAGAAAGAGATGAACATACACTGTATCATGAGGCTTCCAGCAGGAAACAGAAGGAATATTCAAAAGAATTTAGGGTTTTTGTTTTCTTTTATTTTTTATTTATTTATTTGACAGAGAGCACAAGTAGGCAGAGTAGCAGGCAGAGGGAGAGGGAGAAGCATGCTCCCTGCTGTGTAAGGAGCCTGACACGGGGCTCGATCCCAGGACCCTGGGATCATGATCGGAGCCGAAGGCAGCTGCTTAACCAACTGAGCCACCCAGACACCCCTCAAAAGCGTTTAATGAGAGAGAACTTTATGGAGAGATGTGGGCAGGATGGAGTACCCATGGGCTAGTCACTAGCTAGTGGGAAACCGTTACCACCTTTAGGTCTGAGGGCAGCAAGAGGAAGCATTGCAAACTGGAACCTTGACACAGCGAACTGCCCCCAAGAGCTGAGAACAACCCAGCTGTGGTCAGAATCTCTGCAAGGCCGAGGGGGCTGCTATGAGGGGGGTAAACACCCCAACACCCTCTCCTCCTGCCTTCTGATTCCCTTGCCTGTGCCTCTCATTGGCTGAAGCCAAACAGAAATAAAACAAGGGAGTCCCAATGTCGTCAGTTCACAGCACTAAGCCTCTTGGTGCAGAAGAAGGCAGAGAATGAATTAGGGGGTCAGGGGAAGGAAGACAACACCCATGTGTACATACACACGCTTAGAAATTATACACACATGCATATGCATTTGTGCTATATTTGGAACAAGTACACCTTCGACTTTTCAAAAAAAGTATCTGTTCTACAAAAGGGTTTCACCATAGGATTAATCTAAATTTAAATGATTTTTAAATTAATTAGAGAGAGAGAGAGAGAGTGCATGAGTGCACATGAGCAGGAGGGAGGAGCAGAGGCAGAGGGAGAAGCAGACTCCCCGCTGAGCAGGGAGCCTGCCAAGGGGCTGGACTGATCACAGGACCCGGAGATCATGACCTGAGCCAAAGGCAGATGCTTAACCTACTGAGCCACCCAGGAACCCCAGGGCTAATCTAAATTTAAACATCAAGGTCTTCTACCATATCTCAAATATAATTTAATTTATAAAATAAACTTCTTTAACTGCAAATAACCTCTACATAATGCTCACAATGTTTGATACATGGTGTATTTATTTACCTACAGCCTAACAAGTCACACTATTAAGAAGATAGCCCATTAACCATACAAAATTGTTTCATCAATTTCCTTAATCTTCTATCCCTACCAGCCCCCCAATTTTCAAAGATAAAACAACCCCAAAGCTTGCACACTAACACATCTTTCCATTTATATTTTCTATCAGTTGGCAATTAAAACAAGAATCCCAGAGGTCAGCCAAAAGTCTTAACAAATGAGAGTCAGATATACCGTCTCTGGATTCAAAAGTGCAAAATGACAGATTATGAGAAACCACCTGGAAAACGGCACTTGCTGGGTGACATTTCAGGGATCCGCATTTCTTATAGCAAATTCCGTGCCAACTAATGCTTACCCTCTAACAGGGACCTTCAGAAAGTTGCCAAAGTGTTAAAGCCTCTATAACACCACCCACTTTTATGCAGAGTTCTACTGATGGCAATGGCAATCTGCAATGGGACGAGGACTAGGATCATTCTTAAGGGTGGCAGAGGGTGGGGAGAACAATGAGGGAGGGAGAGGAGGTTAAAGAAGGTCTCCGGGTCACCTCCTGATTAATGACCACATATCTGAGATTTCTCAGGACGGTCCCAGTCTCAGATAGCCTAGGCCATACTACTACAATATCTAATCCTGGGGAAACGGTTACACAAATTATGGGTTCTTGGGGGAAATATGCTGCCATTAAAATTAATGAGTCTGTAATGACATGAAAAAGCCTCATGTCTGTTCACTCACGGTAACGTTTGAATCCCTGTTGTACACTAGATGGTATAAGGGTGTTCAGGGTGTACGATGACTTATATATTGCATAAGGCATATATGTTATATAGCACACAGAACCAGATGGCCAACATTTGAACCTCTGCTCCAGTACCGAAAAGCTGGACAACCCTGAGCCATTTCCCTAAATATGGTGTGTTGCAAGGGATCTCTATTGTAAATGGGATACTCATGGCACCTTCTTCATAAGATCATTGTGAGGATCCGTTTAGTTCACACATGTAAAGCATAGGACAGTGCCAGGCAAGCAGTAAGTGCTCACTAAATCTTAGCTGTATTAAATAGGAAGTTCCCAGCCTTACAGTCTAGGTTTAGTAAAAGATACAAACAGGAAAATGACGGCATAATGCTAAGCGCAATTAAGGGCTTCTCTTTAGGCTAACATTACACCGGGAATGAAGACCTGAAGGAGGCTTCCTATTCACAAAAATAAAGAGGGTATGCCATTGCCACTGGAGCCAGACTGGGGCAAACAGGTATGGAAAGGCCACTTTCTCCTGCCTTCAGTCCTACTGACGCCGCCGAGGACTTCCAGAGTATATTTCATCTTCAGAGCTTCCCAAAGTCCGGGATGCCCAAAAGACAAAGACAACAGAAGACAGAAGCAACGATGCCAACTGTGTGGGCAAGACATGACATCCTCCACAATCACAGGAGTGAATGAAAGCTAGTGTCTGGCTTTTCCAGGGTGGGATGCATGGGGTTTCATCGCCTTGTTGTTTCAAGAACAGTCTTCACTTCTGTGACAGCCCCAGGATGATCTCTCACTGGGATCAGCTAACCGTTTCCCAAGGACTCCTCTTTTCCCCACTGAATGGCTCCACAGTTATTCCTTCTTTTGAAGTTGGAAGAGACAATAACATTAATTTCATCTGCCTGGAAAAGAGAGTTGAGAGGACTCCTCCTCGGAGCCAGAATAAGGAACCAGGGAGCTTAGATCTTCAGGAAGGGAAGCCCAATGTCTGCCTTAACTCTCTTAAGAAGGAGACCACGCATAAAGAAACGTCCACCTCTATCAGTCTGGCAGCAAATGGTACCAAACCCTGATTCAAAGTGGCCTTCGGGCTTCCGAGGTGGCTCAGCTGGTTAAGCGTCTGACTCGGTCTCAGCTCAGGTCTTGACCTCAGGGTCGTGAGTTCAAGCCCCATGTTACTTTAAACAAAACCAAACCAAAACAAACAACATGGATTGAACAAGGAGGAATCTGATCATCTCGCATGATGGGACCTGCAAGAGAAAGCCTGGTGCTTCCCGAGGACACTCTGGAATCTGCTCTCTCCTGGGTGTTGACTTCATCCTAAGGTTGGAGACAAGATGCCTACAGCAGTTCTAGACAGCAATGTACCAAGGAAGCAAAGGGGTCATTTGCTCATGTCTGTTTCTTAGTAATGTGCAAACCTACCCCAGACACTCCACAAGAGACATTTCTTCACACCTCATTGTCCAGACTTGGGTCACATACTCTTTCCTCCACTTGCCTCTGGGGTGTGGAATGGAGGTACCTCAACCAGAATGTGCTAATCATCTCAGAAAATGGATGCTCCCGAGTCCACATGACCACTAAACCACCCAATGGGCTTTTGGTGAGGCCCAAAAAAGGAAATGAACATGAATATACGTCAAAAAAGTTAACATGCTGTACAGTTATTTTCACAGATAGAATTCTGCTCAGCCACATCAAACACGTTTAAAAGTGCCTTCTGCCGACGATCCGCACATACGAAGAACCGTGGTTCATGACCCGATGGGGAAGATACTAACATATCCAGTAGAAATGCCCAATAACCACTCTATTCAGGCCTTGGACATTTTTATTTCATTATTTTAAAAAGATTTTTATTTATTTATTTGACAGAGAGAGAAAGAGAACACAAGCAGGGGGAGCGGGAGAGAGAGAAGCAGGCTCTCTGCTGAGCAGGGAGCCTGATGCAGGGCTCAGTCCCAGGACCCCAAGATCATGAGCTGAGCTGAAGGCAGATGCTTGATTGACTGAGCCACCAAGGCACCCCAGGACTTGGGCATTTTTAATGATTATTGCTGCAATGACCGTACAATGTGGCCTATTTGCATTTCAGGAATAGGAGCCTGTTCCAAGTGGGCTCCTGTGGTAGACGGGGATAAATACAGAAAGATCTGAGAGGAGGGTTCCAGGGCAAAGCTGGGGCATGAGGCAGGGAGACTCACTCCCCAGTGAACATGGATTGAAATTTGAATAAAGGAATTTTTTAAGCATGGGGGGAGGGTTTTGCCAAAATCTTAGAACTGAAGAAGCAATGATTGCAACAAATTTTTGGAAGTGTGGCCAGTGGTAACTGGCAGAGTAGATGAGAGAAAGCAGAGTCTGAGAGATAGAGCCCAGACACAGAGAGTCTCTGGAATTGGGGCCACCGGACAGGGGTGCCAAAGGCAGGAGGGCTGGCTATGAGCCTGTGCCTGAAGCTGTCAGACCCCCATAATCTCCTTAGTCCTAGCTCCCATGTGACTGCCTACATTCCATGACGGGTTTGCTCTGCAAAATCAGAGCAGCTCTGGACTCTGACATCAAAGGTAGCTGAGGGAAGGGGTGCCACTTTAAAAACAGGGGAAGAAGAGAAAGTCTCCATACCAAATGTTAGACTCCTGGTCTCCTACCCGAATCTGGTTCACAGAATGCCACAGGCAACCAAGTCCCCTCGGTGACAGGGACAGGGATTTCTCTTCTCCTGGTCAGTTTCATCTGCGAGAAACAACCGTCCACCAAAAGTGGGCATTACAGCGCAGGTGCCCAGGGCCAGCTGCACACTCGAATCACCTGGGGAGCTTCTAATACTCGCTACTACCTGGGCCCTAGCAAGATCCTATGTCATTCAATTGCTTGGCAAATAGGAATGGAAAGTTTACTGGGTGCCAGGCACTGTTCTAGGTGTCTTTCTGGGAAAGAAGGAACTACTGATTCCTGGAAATAAGCCCCATCCATGTAGGCAGAACTTCCAGTTAGCTTTTAAGTGATCAGTCCAGGATCATTAGACATTACAGGAAAGTTTTTAACAAGCATGAGATTTAAAAACAAAAACAGGGACACCTGGGTGGCTCAGTCCATTAAGCGCCTGCCTTTGGCACGGGTCATGATCTCAGGGTCCTGGGATGGAATCCCGCATCAGGCTCCCTGCTCGGCGGGGAGCCCGCTTCTCCCTCTACCTGCTCTGCCTGCCACTCCCTCTGCTTGTGCTCTCTCTCTCTGACAAATAAATAAAATCTTAAAAACAAAAACAAAACAAAAACTAAGGAAATCTGAGGGGGAAAGAACCGTGAAAGGAATAGAGGCGCACTTCAAAGAAGCTGTCACTGAGATCTGCAGGGAGTTGGAAAGCTTTTCATCCGTGAAACGAGAACAGGAGGTTATAAAAAGAATATTTCAGAGATTTTTAAAGAGCTCTTGGAAATTAGAAATTTGATGGCAGACATAAAAATTCAGTATATGGGTTGGAAGATAAAAGGAGGAAATTTCCCAGGAAGTAGCAATTTTTTTTTAAGGAAAGAAAAAATAATTAGAAATTCAATCCGTGAAGATACCCTTCCAACTAAATAGATGTTCCAAAAGAGGAAAGAAATGATTTTTTTTAATTCCAGAAAACTGTTCAGAACCAAAGAACATGAGTTTCCAGATTGAGAAGGGGTATTGAAAGCCAAGTAAAATGGATGAAAAAAAAATTCACAGAAAGATATATGAAAATGAAATTTCATTACAGAGAGAAGGGACATTACAAAGAACAAGGAGGAATCCTAAAAACTTTGAGAGAGAGAGAGAAATAATGACATTCAAAGCATCAGGAATTAGAAAGACAGGCATCTCCATGGCAATAATGAACCCGAAGAGCAATGTGTTCCAAATTCTGAGAGAAAAGCATTTCCAACCTTCATACCCCATCAAATACGTGAACTTGGAAGATCTTAAAGAACTGATTTCCCAGGTACACCCTCTTAGAAACGTCTAGAAGCTGTGTTTTACCAGAGAGAGAACATAAACAAATGAAGAGGAAGATGTGGGTCTGGAACACAGGGGATGCCACCTGGGAAAAAGGCAAGAATCAGTGCCCAGTAGGATGAAGAAAGGAGATTTCCGGATGACGGGTGTGTGGCAGGCCTCAAAAACAGCGTACCTGGAGGGGTGGAGGGTCAGGAGGCCAGAGGGCAGGTGAGGGAGAGACCCAGTGGAGCAGTACATACCTGCAGTATTTAAGAATACACACAAAATGTTGAAAGCGGTTGTCTTTGGGGCACAGGAGTTGAGGTTGGTGGAGGGTGGGGCAAGTGACTGCTGTTTCTAGTTATAAGCCTTGCAGAAATATCCGACTTTGGGAAAATTATATACATGTATTGTTTTGATAAGGAAAAGAGAGAAACTCGGGGTCTACATCAGATTCCAGAATGAGAACCCGTGTCTAGAAGGCAGCAAAGGTACTTGGTGAAACTGTTGGGAAACAGAAGAGTTGATGAAGAAGCCAGGGCTGAGCTCTAGGCAGAGAGGATGAGACAAGAACTTAATGTCCCAGGAAATGAGCCAGAATGGGGTCACCCTTCCCCTTCAAGGAGACAATTCCTAAGTGTGACCTGCCTGGATTTACAGAGGAGATTAGTAAGAACAGAGGATTAAAGGGAACTGTGCATGCCAAGTGCAGTGTAGGGCAATTTAAGGAAGTGAGAAGGCCATCAGCAAGGTGGTTTCTGGAAACTTTGTTGCTCTTTGCGAGGTCTTCCTTTGCTGCTAGATTAGGGGAGGTCCTCCCTTAGACAATTACGCCAGCTGTGCAGGCTACAGAGCTCCAGGCTCGAAGAGCACAACAAGCTGAAATCCTGAGTCCACCTGGGTTTCCCCACTTTCCCTGGTACATCCTATTTCTGTTTCTTCTGTGTGTGGCCCACTCTGAGAACTCCGTTTTTTTCTTTTAGAACCTAACACAGGCCTCCTTTCCCAAAGCCCACCTGACCTATGAGTGCTATGGCTGTATCCTAGGGACCATGGATTTGACTAGAGATCCTGAAAACAATGAGCTGTGGGTAGATCCTATTAACTGTTAATATCTCTGGTGAAGAAAGGGCCGCAGTGAATCTGCAGGTTACTGGGTGTATAGCAGTCAGATTAACACTGGAGGTAGAAAGATCCCCGTGTACCTTATTTTTCAGCTCATCTGCAAGGGCAAAAACAGTCTAGGCGTGCGAAGTTTGAAAGTACTATATTTCATGTGTATTTGAAGATGTTTATGTCATGCCTTTGTGATACCATTATTTACGGTTTCTGTCATGCCCCTTATGATACCGAACTCAGATGGACCTATTTTTATGAAAAGTGTTTACTGTTTATATCCAGGACTTTTCTCCCAGATATGGTTCCCAGGATGACAGCTGTAGTTATCTCCTACTTAACGGCATCTCATGAGACAAGACTGACTTAATTTCGCCCCTAGTATTTATAAACTATCTACTAGGGAGTAACAACATGATAGATAAGGTCATTCTCTTTCCAAACATCTTCCATCTTTAAATTCTTAGATTTGTGGACACTACAGCAAAATATTCTGTGCCTCAGTGGTGAGAGAGTTGTCTAAGCAGGCTGTTTAGTAGTTTGGGGTGAAGATCTGTCCCCACAAGAGATCATGACCTCCTGAGGGCTCAAAAAAAGTTCCCGCTGGTACCAGACGCATCTTTGCTCTATCCCAGATTCCTTTCCCTGCTAGCCAGAGAGAAGCACGGGACAAGGGCAGTGTAACAGATGCCTGGGTTGCTGGAGCACCCCCCAGACACACACACTCCGTGGGCTTCAACAGCACCTCCTATCCGAGGTGTCTGAGAGATCCGTGCCTCTGGAGCCCCTCCAGACTCGTCCCTTAGCGCACCACCCCCCACATCATACACTCCAGGCGCCTCCTCCCGTCAGTAATTGACAAACCAGTTCCAAGTCAGTTACTCCTCCTAAGGAACACAATCCGTCTCTCAACACGCCAGTCGACCCAAGTCAAAAACAAGACACCCAGGTGATCTGCGAGATGAGTCAGTTGGCGGCGGCGTTTTTCCGAGGCTGCGGCTCAATTTCCACGTTTGTGGATTCAACCCTAACCTGCACCCCAGCCCGAGAGGAAGGGGAAGCCTGAGGTTTCTGTTTGCCAGGCGGCTTCCTACCTCCAGTTCTGAAGTCACCTCGAGGGGGTCTCCACTCCGACGCCTCCGGCGGCCGGCGTGCGGGTCGCGAGCAGCTGGCGGCGCTAACCCTGCGCGCCGGGGCCCCGCTCGGCCGCGCGCGCGAGCCGCTGCCTAATCACCTGCCGCGGCGGGCCGGGCGCGGGGTTGTGGGGCGGGGGGCGCGCTCAGCTCGGGCTCGCCGCCCTCCTGCGCGCCTCCGCGCCGTCCTTCTGGGGCCGGGTCCGCGCCGTGCGCTCCATGGCGGTGGGAGGACCCCTCCGCCCGCGCGCAGCCCGGGCTGGGAGGTTATGAAAAGACTGTCATGGGATCGCGGCTCGGCCCGTCACTCCCTTGCTCACTTGTCAAAACTCCACGGCATTCCAGAACCCCTTCCCCGGTCACTCCCTCGCGGGGAGAAGGAAGCCGCCCGGGGAGGGTGTCAGGAACTCCGCGGTTGCCGGTGCGCACACCTTGGTGGACATCGAGCGATCGGGAGTCGGGGGCGGGGTGGGGGGGCGGCTTCCCGCCCTGACCCGGAGCAGGGCCGGAGCCGAAAACGCCCTTCCCCGAGACCCGCGCCCGGTCAAAAGTTCTCCCTCCAGCCGCCGCGAGAAGCTCCACCTCCCCGACACCAGCGCATTTCATAACCGCTCCGTTTCATAACCAGCAGCAGCGTGGGTTCCTACAGGGGGTGGGTGGGGGAGCCCCAAACCAGAATCACAACCATCACACCGGGCAGGATGTCAAGAAACTTTTCAGAAACCTCCAGTCAGAGTCTTTCTGCTGCAGGCACCAAATTTACCACCGCTGAATTACAATCGCCGGTGACTGCACAACTTAAGCATTTCCTTTATACCTTCTCCCGCTCCCGCGCCCCTCCCGTCATCTGCGGGGTTCAGTCAACAAGTCATCCCCTCGAGAGGCAGGACGGGGCTTGGGCCGCGCAGCCATCGCTCCAGCTGCAAACTGATGAGGAAGCCGGACCCATGAGGCTGAATTGTTTACATCACACCCACCGAGGGCTTCCTGTCTTAAATTAATGGGAATACAAATAAGACAGGAAAAGAGTGTTTGCTTTTCTAAAAGCGGAGGGAGGGCGCTCAGAGACAGGGGGAGTCACCCCACATTTCACTGCACGAAAAGATTATTTTTTTAAACCTCCAATTGTATTTTATTCCACTTTTCCACATTTAACACTTGCTGAAAAGTGAAAGCATCGCTGTGCCAAACCTCAATCCATTAAGGAACTTCTGCTCACATTTTCACCTGGCTTCGAAAGGGATTCAGGGCAGAGCTCCCAGAGGGAGCTGGAGGTGCGGAGACCACCTGTGGTTGGATGGCACAAATGTAGGCACAAAATGAAGCGCTGTGCCTCCTTGGACTTCAGACGGACACACATTCATCCTACTCCTTGGGGTTCATCCCAGAATCTTGCCCAAACCTATGTCTCTGAGCTAGGGTTCTCTTCTTGGGAGCCCAGCAACCCCTTAAAGTAAACTAGCTTTGCAAGGGATAGATCTGGTGGAATTCAAAGGACTTCATTAGAAAGGAAGAGGCAAAAGAAGGCTTCAGTTCTCAGTACCATTATTGTTACGGGAAAGGGTAACTAGAGCCTGGGAGGGACCAACCTGTGTCAAGGTCAGGCTGGAAATCTGTCTTCTCTCAGAAGCAGCCCACAGAGTGCACTGCTAACTAATCATTGCAATCACCAGTCCTGGAATTAACCTTAGTTGCCTCATTCAGTTTGCACAACAGCAAAGCCAGAGACAGGCAGGAATGCCAGGCGGTGGTGGTCCTCCTTTGGAAGTACTAGAAAGAAACAAAACCCCAGGATAAAGTGTATCTTGAGGAGGTGTGGGTATTGAGACCAGCAATGATACGTGGAGTTTAGGAGAACACTACAGGTGTCTGGCGAGACAGAGCTTTGCAAGCCACGCCTCAAATATGGCAATTCCTGGGTCAAAGCCAGTTAGCTTATGATTTCAGGAAAAGCCAAATATATTAGAATTCTTAAAGGGTCCGGCTTACAATTATGAGGCTTCCATGAATGTTGATCTTCACCCCCCTCCCTATTCCCTCTCTTCTGCTTTGGGGTGGCAGACTTGGTAGATTCATTAGCATACTTTTATGCGGCATCTCAGTATCTGATGCGTTTTATGGGAATTAGGTTCAAATTGAATGATTTTCGAATAATTTCAGAAGTCATCTTTTCTTCCCTTCTTCCCTTCTGATTGCTTTCTCCACTGACAGTTTCTTAATGCTTTACTTCTTACGCTCTCTACTCCTTCAATCTGGTGTGTAATTTATGATGTGCAAACCAATGCTGTGGAAGGTAAATCCAGGATTTTACATTTGATACAAATAAATATTCCCCTTCCCCCACCTACTTTGTTGTCTAAGCTCAGTTTAGGGTGTGTATATACCAGGAATTAAAATTTGAGCACATCTGTATAATAACTTAATTTCAGGAAAGCTTTGGAATGCATATGACATTCTCATCAGCAGGCCAGAAAGATGTGATGTGCTTGGTCTTTTCCCTCCCCGGGTTCACAGCTGACTGGAAAACAGATCAGTGGTTCAGTAAACAAAGGGGTGCTTAAAAAGTGGTCTCTAATTTTACCCTAGGTCTGGTTTAAATAATACTTACAATTGCTGTGTGTACACCCAGAGTCTATAAGTAATACTAATTTAAGCAGAAACTGCTGGTATATTAAGAGAATCCAAAGTGGCTTCAAGACATGAAGGAAATGGTTCATTAAAAAGAGTTTAGATTTCAGCACAAAGGCTGATCACAAAGTAGTGTCCTGAGGGGTGATGATCAAAATGACAGGCACAAATGGGGCTTGATACCTATATTCGAGAAAAACAAAGACGTGAGGATCACAGCAGGCCACATATCCAATATGAGTCTTCATATTGTACAGATAAGAAATGGGCAACACAACACTGCGGTGAGTTCACATTGGCGGGAGGTTGACATGAAAGGGAAGTGCCTCTTCCCACTTCCTCCCCCATAATAAAGAATTTGGCAGCAGAAAGACTTTTATTAGGGTGGTATGTCCAGTGTGAGGCCCCTAATTTTAAGGGAGATGGGGAGACACTGGAAAGGTTCCAAAGGAGAACCAAAATGATTAAAGAGACAGAAAATAGAACCTTTGAGGGAAGGTTAAAGGATTTGCAGTTGTTTAGTCTAGAGTAAAAACTGCCTCAAGGCAAACTTAACAGTCGTCTCCCATTTGAAGGGTTATTATAAAGAGGATACCGACCAGCTGTTCTTCATCTCCACGGGAGACAAAAGAGGTAAGAGACACAAATGCAACATTAAAATTTGGGTCAGACACGAAGCCTTGCTTGACGCTAATGGTAACTGACGGGACACTGACATCACTGGACAATCTTCACCCATCAGACTCCCTCGTGATAGTCTCGCGTGTTTAGGCACGAGCCGGGCTAGAGAATGCCTTCCATTCCCTTCTAGGGCTAAAGTGGTGGTCTTTACACCATTGAATGTGGGAGCAAATACCCTGAGCGTCCATGCTCTATGCCTACAAACAAGGCACCACAAGAATGTCATCCTCCCCACAAACATAGCCCCACATCCCATTGGACCTTTGTTTACTGGAGTGGGTATCTCTAGGAATATGTCCAACTCTTAGATACAGAATAAGTGACAAGTGTATTTAAGAGACTTGCTCCTCTCTATCGTTTCTCCATACAAGCAATGTTACGTTTTGTTTAGTGGGCACACAAATATTAGTTGATGATGATGTTAATGATAATCGCTAAGAATTATTAAGCTCTTACTCTAATTAGGTTGGGCACTGTGTTAACAACTTTATGTAGATTATCTATCTCTTTTGTTTTTTTTCAAGAGCCCTGTGAAGTGGGAATAATTATTAGCCTTATTCTAATGCAAGGAAACTGAGTCACAACAGGGTTAAGTAACGAAGATAGTAAATATTGGAGCTCCCAATTCAAACCCATCTAGTTTGATTCAAAAGGGTGTGCTTACCAATTACACCTCTGCATCTCATCAAGTATTTTTACCTCTCAGGAGGGAGGAAACATAGCAAAAAGAAGCATTTATGCTTGCTGGCCCAAACTGGAGGTTTATTTACATCACTGGGGGAGTGCAACCATTTTCCCCAGCATAGCAGAGGAAAGGACTGACTTTGCCTTCTGATCAGAAGCATACATTGCTGTTTTTCCCCAAGCTGAAGAATCCAATCAAGGTTTATCTCTATTTTATTAGAGACACTTCACTATTCATCTATAATCTAATCTTGCATATAGTAGGTCTTCTGTGACTGTTGAAAGAATGAATACAAATGTGTTATGACAGTGATGCTTTGAGGCAAACTGAGCTGAATTGAGCCTTTCCAGCATGCTGGTGGACTGACTCCAGTGGATCATTTCTATGGGCCTCTTATCAGAGGTCCCCTGAGTCTTAAAATCCAACTGCTTCCTTTAATTCAACATCTTTGAGAAAACATATGGATGGGTCACATACTTTTCCAATGTCAACTACTTTTAGATTGAGAAAAGATTTTTAATGGGGTTTATTGAGTGCTATTGTTTATCAACAATAGATGATTCATGAGTGAAACAAACATCAAAATGATTTTTAGAAAGGCAAATGAACCACACACAAAATTAAATGCCTTGATCCAAACTGCTACAAAGGACAGATATTTTCCCATTAGGACAATTTATCCCGAGTCTATAAACAGAGAGGGGCATAATTATCCATGTGTTTGCTAACAGATCTAAACCTTATGTAGCTATAAAAAGCTGGAGAGAGGAAGAAAGAGGAAATTCCCAGGAGAAGATCCCCAACCACATCCAGGGCCATCAGATCTCCATAAATACAAAGCCCAGCAGTGGCACCAAGTGAAGCATGAGAAGAAACCTCAAGATTTTAACACAAGCCACGGCAATAACTTTGAATTGTCTTAAAACTAAACAATGACAATTCTAGCCAATAAACTTGCAGCTGACATATGGGCAGATGGTGCCTTACTGGTGTTCCAGATGTAGTTAATAGAAACATGACGCCCAGAATAAAAAAGGTATTCAGTAAATGTTGACTGAATGTACAGAAGAGTGAATGAATGTCTAAACAGATGCCCAGGCTGCCTCTTTCCCCCTTTAAATGTCTGTTGGAAAGAGGTCTCTAAGGCTTCAAGCCCAGAACCCCCACCGAGGGGTTGAACAATTTGACACTGGTACTCTGGGAACAGTTGATGCAACCAGAGATGGTTTCCAACCCAAAGACGCCAATCTGTGACCTTGTCATAAATACAGAAAGGGGGACTGCAGTACCTGTGAACCTTGATTCAAAAGCTCCCATTATTTATAATAGAGATTCTAAACTATTTGAAGTCCAGCAGAATCAAGCACAACTGACCAGCAGCTATTGAGCACTTACTGGATGCTGGGTTTTGTTCTGAGCCCCTTGTATATTAACTCATTAAATCCTATCCCAATCTTAAGAATATGTATTGTCGGGATGCCTGGGTGGCTCAGTGGGTTAAGCCTCTGCCTTCAGCTCAGGTCATGATCTCAGAGTCCTGAGATCGAGCCCCACGTCGGGCTCTCTGCTCAGCAGGGAGCTTGCTTCCCTCTCTCTCTCTGCCTGCCTCTCTGCCTACTTGTGATCTCTCTCACTCTCTCTCTGTCAAATAAATAAATAAAGTCTTTAAAAAAAAGAATATGTATTGTCCTCATCAACCCATCTTACAGGCAGTGAAACTGGGCGAAAAGACCCTTTCCTTAGCTCATGGCCACATGACTAGTATGTGGAAGAGCCAGAATTCAAACAAATTCCACCTGGAACCGGCACTGCTTCCCAGTGCTACCTGTCTAAGTCTTACCACCCACCACTCCTCAGCACAAAATCGCTATTCCAATCAAACTCTTTATCCACAAATACTCAAAGAGCATTCTCATCTCTGCAGGACGTGTTCCCTGACCTCCCTAGCCCACTGTTACCTCTCTCTTCTGAGTGTTCACGTCACTTATTCTGCAGTGAATGCAGCTGGAACTTACCTAGCTCCTATCACATCTCTCCAACTAGATGTTAAGTCCCTTCCGGGGTAGGACAGTGTGTTGTATGGAAGTTCAGGGATATATAGTCTGTAGAAAGACCTAGATTTAAAGTCCAAATGCCATAATTATTATCCATGAGACTCTGAGGAAATTATTTAATTTTTCTTACACTCCTTTTGGAACCATATTCCTTAAGGGCTTATTGGGGAGGAAAACTTAAATGAAAAAAATGTGTATGAAGTACTGAGGATGATGCCTAATATTATAAGTCAGTGATTCTCAATCACCAGCTATTTTGGCCCCCAAGGAACATTTGGCAATGTCTGAAAATATTTCTGATAGTCATAACTGGGGAGGGGGGATGCTTCTGGCTTCTGGTGGGTAGAAGCCAGTGATGCTGCTAAACATTCCACAAAGTATAGGACAGGCCATTGCAAGGAAGGATTATCTAGTCCAAAATGTCAATAGCAATAGTGCTGACATTGAGAACCCCACTATACACTATTAAAAATGTATTAAAAATGTTTCCATTCCCCTCCCTTTCCTTATTTTTTACAGAGCCGTGCTTATGGTAGGTATTCAGTAAATCTTTGTTGAGTAAACCTATTCATAAACGAGTAAGTGAATGTATGAATCCTAAGACATTTTACTAGTAAACATCTGACTTCAGGGTGTGGTCCAGCCATGGCAGGGGTTGGGTGGGAGTTAATTAACTTAGAACCCAGAACTTTCCCATATCCATGCTCAGTGAAAGGAATTCTGAAATAAATCCAAACTAATACCAGGAGCCTGTAGCCAATGAAAGTGAAGTCAAAGTCAGTCCTAGAAGAGCTGAAGAACTTAGAAAAAAGGTCAGCTCCTTCTTATTGGTGGCTTCCCAAATAACTTGCTATTACCCTGAAAATGCCCCCTCATATGTTTCTAATCCCTACTCCAAAGAATAATACAGCAAGAGAGCCAGAAGACCATGGAAGAATTTGTTCAATCTCTCATCCCTTGTCCACTACCCACCCCTGCAACAATCACACACAATTTGGAGTCTGACCAAATGAACTCTGATCAAGACCATGGACTGTTAAACATGGTAGAAGCAAAAAGGACATGCAGCCATTACTTGAAGCCTTCATTCAACAGGTTCAGTAGTATCGGTTACAAGAACTAGAAATCCAAAAATAAAAGCTTACATTCCTGGATAGAGCATAAATCACATTAACAGAAACCAGAAACGAGAGAGAGGGTGAGAGAGAAGGAGAGACAGGAAGGGAAGGGCAGGGAAAGGAAGGGAAGCAAGAGGAAACCATTCCTTTCATCTCCCATTCTCCCGACTTGGTGGCAACATTTGCTTGCATTCCGTCTTCTGCAGCCAGA
The DNA here is from genome assembly GCA_004024625.1 of Mellivora capensis. Taxonomy (NCBI): domain Eukaryota; kingdom Metazoa; phylum Chordata; class Mammalia; order Carnivora; family Mustelidae; genus Mellivora; species Mellivora capensis. Next base: position 28,852 of record PISX010022629.1, read on the forward strand.
AAATATAAATGATTTTTGTGTAGTTGTAGATGAGAAAATTTAAAACTTTAGTCTCCAGTCATCTTTAAGCATCTCTGGGATATTTAATTACCCGAACTAAATTATCTGCCCAGAACTGTGAGAACAAGATAGGTTCTTTTTTTACCTCAGGCCCCTGAACACATCTAAACTGGGATTGTCCTCCCTCCTCTAATCACCTTCACCTGGCTAATCCCTACTCCCCTCTCTCCACTCAGATCAGACATCACCTTCTTTAGGGATTCCCCTGCCCCTCTCCTAAACTCCTGAAGCTTTGGTACCATTCCCACTGCCCATTCACTTGACTGCTTACCCTTCTAGGCTATAAACTCTTTTAGGATAAGGTTGTATGGCCTTGTTTAATATTTTATTTCCAGGGCCTAGCACTGAGCCTGGCACATATGAGTGCCCAATGGATATTTGCTGAATGAGTGACTATAAATCAGGAAACTTCCAAATGCATTCATCCCTGCAATTACTTACTGAGTGCCTTCTATGAAGCAGAAATAGGGCTAGACAATGGGAAAACAATAGTTGTCACCTTAATATTAATAACAATAACAGTAAAAACAATCACAGCTACAGTTTATTGGATATTTACTATGCACGAGGCATCATGCCAAGCTCTTCTAATATATATATTTTTTAATTATCCACCCAAAACCCACGTGGCAGACACTAGCATCATTCCCATTGAATGGATGTAGAAAGATGTTGAGCCACTGTTACGGACCTTGACCACGCAGATTCTATGTGAAAGAATCTCTGACATTTAAGTTCCTCAAGGTCTATTTACATGGGCCTAACCCGACTAAGAAAAGTTTACTGTGCATTCACCCATGACCTTTGTTGATGTCTTGTCCCCTTGCCTACAAAGCCCCCATCCACTCTTCATATTGTCTGAAATTTATTTTAAAATATTTTGATACATCAAGTGATGACAATCCTAGTCTACATTTTAGAGGCCGTGAGCTAATGTTTGAAGGACACTTACTAGCGTCCATGCTTGAAATATCACCATCTAACTCTGCAGCAGAAAGTTCTGTTGTTATCAAAATGGGGGCTAGAAATATATTTTTTTCCTCTGTGGAATGATAAATTTTTAAGATAAGTTGGTTAGAAAGATTTGTGTAGCCCCTTCTGCCTTCCCCTGCTGAGTGACAGGAATCCAGGGAGAACCAGCTCCCTGACACCTCTGACTGGTGCTTCAGCTGTGGAACTCCATTGGTCTGGGGATCCCCAGTTAATGGAGGATTTTGTCACTGGGCCTGACGTTGAAGTCAGGTGATTCTTCTCAGAGAGGTAACCTGCTGGGAAGAGGCTCACTGGAGCACCCACCAGAACAAGCTGTGGAGATGTCACCAAACATGAAAGAAGGTTGTGGGACCATTTCTGTGTGGGCTTGCTAATGCCCACTCTATGTATGGCAGGAGTCAAAGACTCGCTTTCATGGTAACCGGCCACTTGGCAGTGAGGTTATCAGACCAGAAGTATAGAGGCTCAACCTTTCCTGATCGCTATTGATATTCAACAAAAGAGCTTGACAGTCAGCTCAGGTCAGGCTACAACACCCTCTTTCCTACCTGGGTCTCTAGGCAAATACCCATTCATCTTTCAGCACTAAGCTCAAAAATCCTCTCTACTGTGAAGGCTGTTTTGATGAGTCATCTCCCCTCACGAGTTCCGAGGAATCATCTAGTTGTTGAAATGGCTGCCTGCATGCCCCTGAGATCCTTCTGATAAACCCCAGTTGCTTAAGATAACCTGGGCAGATCAAAAGAAATGAAATCTTGCCATTTACAACGACATGGATGGAACTAGAGGGTATCATGCTTAGTGAAATAAGTCAATCAGAGAAAGACAACTATCATATGATCTCCCTGATATGAGGAAGTGGAGATGCAACATGGGGGGTTAGGGGGGTAGGAAAAGAAGAAAAGAAACAAGATGAGATCGGGAGGGAGACAAACCATAAGTGACTCTTAATCTCACAAAACAAACTGAGGGTTGCTCTGGGGAAGGGGATTGGGAGAGGGGGGTGGGGTAATGGACATTGGGGAGGGTATGTGCTATGGTGAGGACTGTGAAGTGTGTAAACCTGGCGATTCACAGACATGTACCCCTGGGGATAAAAATACATTATATGTTTAACACTAACAATGAAAATACAGAAAGGGAAATTAGAGAATTGATTCCATTTACTATAGCACCAAGAACCATAAGATACCTGGGAATAAACCTAACCAAAGAGGTAAAGGATCTGTACTCAAGGAACTACAGAACACTCATGAAAGAAATTGAAGAAGACGTAAAAAGATGGAAGACCACACCGTCTTTGGGGTGATCCGTGGTGGACGTTTTGAGGGCAGCTGACCTACAGCCTGAGCGTCCCGGACCGCCTCCCGTGGAAGCCTGAG